>JAGDQP010001419.1:42107-123155 GCA_022664845.1 Lepisma saccharinum | reverse complement strand
GTTTCCCCAAGCGGGATTTTTTGGGACTTTGAGTATGTTGTTTAGGACAACATTCTGAACATTTTCACCAATTTTCAGCTTGTTATTATAAAATTCCGGGTTAGGGCCATATTTGGTCTAATTGCACCGGACTATAGAGTGTTTTGAGAAAGTTTTTTTTTTATAATGCCATATCTGCAGCATCTCTCAGCTTTCTCGAGTTCCTTATTTTGCTATTCTGCTCACTGTAGACCATTAACGTTCACAGGAAGGTTTCCGTATCATCATGAACACCTAAGAAGAAAGGAGTTTCTAAGATCTGCTTAGAAAGTGAACTTTCTGTTATACCACTTCGATGAGTGAAGCTCCCGTTGAGTTTATTAGGTGCATAAGCGACTCGCTAATACGCATGTTTATCTACGTTGTGGAGCGGAAATTAGAACCTCGCCTCACAAAGAAGTATTCCTTTTCAGTCAGATCTTTCTAATTTCATCTTAGATTCCGGGCTGTGAATTTATTATGCATACAGATGTATTGATTTTGTGCCAGGAACAAGATCAGCTTCACAGAAGGAATAAAACATCTCAATTTTGTGTGTCCAAATGAAGATCCGAATTGCCTGATCGTTCAACAAACATCAACTTAAACATAAGTTTAATTACGTGTAGGAGATAAATTAAGAGTTAAGCTGTTGGACTAGTAGATTTCAGGCATCAGCCAAAATTTTCTAATGCTTCCACAAGTCTCGGACCTTTTTGAGCTGTTTCTGGGAGGTTTTGTTAGACCGTTACCTCCTCATATTGAAAGCACTTATCCATATCAAGAAAAATTGCTCACAGTACATTGGCGATAGAATACAGCATTTATTGGTTATTTCAGGAATAATCATGTAAAGCAGTAGCAAACATGAATATGCATCATATGACTGATTGTTGAACGTCGACAGACAGTTTTCCACAGGTTTTATAAACTATTCCGTAATGTGGAATACTATTCCCATAAAATACATCAATATATGCCCACCGCCAAGTCTGAAAATAATTTTTGACACATCGCAACCAGTTGCATCAGCATCTACAATTTCGTTCACTTTTACGTACAAAGACTGGTCAGTGGACATATGTAGCAATACATGACTGATTGTGTTTTGTGTCAGCCACAAAATGAAAACCCGTATAGACTTTTGATGGATAATTTGGATGGTAATGAAAGGAAAAGCAAAACCAATCTACCCTGGTTAAAATTTCAAGATACTCAGCCATAAAGATGTTAGTAGTGACGTACATATTATGAAGTTAATGTTGGTGGATCTGGAGGATCTATCAGTTCTGTGTGGCTCTTGATTGTTGTAACTTTAACTCCTTTTTCAATACGATAAAGGCCGAGCCTTATCAAGACTAAAATTGGTGTATTTTTTGTTGGGAACTTTTATTTATGTGTCAAGGCATGTGCATGAGGTAATCCACCGAATGCCTTCCAATACATGGATAATATCACGATCATAGAGCGTTCTAATATATAAACGTTAACAAAATCATGTTAAGAATGTTCACCAATCACCATGATCTATGTGATGAGAGCCAGCATTAATTAGATATTTCTTGTATATTATGATTTCATGGAATAACTAAAGTCGAAATCCCCAGTCTGGATGAGCAACTGCTGGGATTAATCGCCAATCATTTGTTCAGAACTTATATGATATTACGATAACGTTAACGCATTGTTTCTGAAGTTTTCAGTTGAACAAATTGACAACGAATACTTAAAACTTTGTCTTCGTGTTCTGAACATATTACAGTAGGAATGCGTCTTGTCAGTATAATATAATAGTTCAATTTATTATTTTCATTGATTTGTGTTGCTTCCTCAACTTCATAGTTTAATTAAGGAAGCTAATATAACTTTTAGAACACTTTGTGGAGTTTGGTTTATATGAACTTGAAAAACATTCCCTATTTGATATAAAATATTCAAGATGCTAATTTTATTAAAAGTTTTCAGAACTCGACATGGAGTTCTCTATTTTCGGATTTTGTCTTCCCAAGTAAGATATAATGGTTCCACATTTCGTAAAACCAAACCAGAAGCTCTTTTTTTTAATGCAGAAGTCTTTACCTGTTGCAACTTTATATATATATATATATATATATATATATTACTCGCTTTTCGATTAAAAATAGAATACAGTATATAAATTTTACTCATTTCTTTATGAATTCTTATAAATGCATCGTACTGCTCTTGACAAGTACAAGGGATTTGCACTAACTTCTAAAAACATTAATGTAAAAATACGATGTGGCGTTTCTCTTCAGCAATTTCGTGCATACTACGCGAGGAAAAAAATATTTTCCAGAAAAGCGCAAAAATTGCTCTTATAAAAAAGGGTGCCAATTTCACCCACTGTCACTTAAAAATTTACAACGAAGGAAACACTTTTAAAAAATCTCTTAACTGTCTAAAGTGTAATAGAATATCAACTTTACCTTTGATTATGGATAAAAGTAGGAGTGTAATTGTCTTAAGCTAAATAAAAAAGTGTAAATAGAAAAACTTTGATCATTGGAAATTTACACGACGTAAACTGGAGATACTGTATATTTGTTCTTAAAGCTGCTTTCTAGTTATTGCATACAAATGTCACATTTGAAAAGTGGATCTTTAGCTACATACAACCACCGTTTCACCGACGTCTTGAATATACCAAAGAGAGAGAGAGAGAGAGAGAGAGATCCTTTGAAGTTACTGGCTGTTGTATTAACATAATATCAAGCTTCGTTTTCTTTTTATTGTCACAGAATTGAAACTTCGAAACGGTACTAATACTCCTAATTTCGCGTGAGAAAGAACATGAAATATCAGACTAAGAACATTAATACAAAAATACAAGCAAGATCACAAACGGCCAAACCTTCAATTGCAATTGACAGTTCACCAAAACTACTTGTTCCATTTTAAAATCTACAACACAAACAGAAGTTTGCAATAGATAACTAACAGCAATACCTTGTTGGTAAAGCCCGAGGGAGAGGACGAGCGGACTCATTGCTGAAAATACCTGAACAGCCAATTGTGTTATCAAAGAAATAAGAGCCGATGAAAAGTAAAACGTTGTGGAAGTAAGTAAGTGAGAGAGAAAATAGCGATTTCAGTATCCGTTCCATCTTGCTGTCCTAAACAGATATAGAAAAGGATAGTCAGAAAATTTATTGATCTATGTCAGAAACACGGTTCTTTCTCATCTTCGTTTATTTTCATGTATAATAATTTTCAGAGACTGTTTCAAATGTTACACGAACGAATGAGAAAGGCCACAAAAATTAGTTTTCTCTCTTTAGCAAACACACAGTGCAGTAGATTTGAAGAGAAAATATAATGTTCATTATTGGATCTAACTACAAGCTTCTACAGGTTTGCATGTCTACAAAGAAATTTAGAAAGATAATCTACATTGTCTCAATCCTAGAACAGATAATAATGTGGACAGTTAAGCTATTTTTAACTTAATAGATACGTATTCTTCCTTATTATTCAACACATTTTGTACTTCATTTTTTTTTCATTTTTGAGGTGCACTCAGCCGCCTATCAAATTTAGTACTAGAGTGTCTTTATTATTCCTGGGCTTGGGAGGTAAAGGCGGATAAAACGTCCCGTAGGTCGAGAATATGTGAATCGCTATTCCCACTTCACCCATGTGCTCTCGAAGACGCTTGCACATCACACAGGGGCTAGCTTTACCTTTTTATAAATATTATCTACATTTGCAGGGGCGTCGACTGACCTGTCTGACGCTCTACCGACGACCATCATCGATATGACAAAAACCCCGCGTACTCCTGAGTGCCGACCCTGAGTTATTGGTGGCACCAGTTGGATCATGAATGATAGTTCGAAATTATCTTTTAGTTCCGCTCTGATTTGGTTTCATTTCCTTGATATTTACAATAGGTCCAAATGCGCCCTTCTCCCAGCTCGTTTCATTTTGGGCAACGAAGGTGTACATATGTTAGATTTTTTTAAAGAGTATCTGGAATGCTTGATGACTGGTATCCACAGTCTATCAGTGCGTATAGCTACATAGCAAAATCAAAGCAATTTTCGAGTCAAATATTTTGCGTAATAAAATAGTCACAATATATACATTAGGGGCTGAAATCCAATTAAAATATTCACACCCGGGTTTTGGAATTCTAACACCAACATAAATTCCGGTTGTACGTGAGTTTAATCACCATATGATAGTATTCCTGCTCTCGTAAGCATATGAAGACTTTTATTTGACATTCTATACACATAAGATGTTTTATTTGGCAATTAAAATAGGAGATGGACGATGCAGTAGCTATCGGTTTGTAAATTTGATGTTAGCCCACTTTTCTTGTTTTCACCGGGAACTGCTAAGTTGAAGCTTAGACTGTTTTTTCTGCAATTTTAAATGCTTCTCTGAGCTAAGTTTTCTATCTACTTTCATTTTCTTTAACTTTAATATTTCTATAGAGAAGGCGGCAACGTAGAAATAGATCTGTTACTATTTATTGGAATTTAAATTAACATATTAATACTTTATCAATAGCTTTAAAGAAGTTGTATTATTAAATTCCCAACAGAATTTAGGCGTTGAACAAAATAATGAGCTAAAGCACTAATCGATGCATAATTAATAAGATGGTGGGTGGACTGTATTACCTAGTAACGTGTTATCAAGACATTAGTGTTGTGACCTGGCCATATTTGTGACTTTAAGTCACTATTATCATCGTTGTCTTTTCGTTTGCGGCTGGTAAATGGCGGTAAACGCATTCCACCAACTTATTCATTTTACGTCGGTTTGTATTTTGGCCTTTTCTCTCGTTCAATACCTCAATTCTTTTAATGCTTTCAATTTTCCCACAAACCCACTCCTTTCTAAAATAAAAAAAAATAACACTAATGACTCCAAGATGTCACATTCGCTGTTTGAAATAAACCTTCAGTAATTTTATGGAAAAATTTAGCTGTTTCTTCAAGTTTCTGCTTTTTAAATTTCTCAAATTTATTTCACTCTGAATTTTTTTCGAATTTTCCACTTTATTGGATTTCATGGCAACAATAAATTCGATCGCATTCATTTCGTCGGCAATCAATTTGCAGACATATCATCTTGTCAACACCACTTTGTCGGCAGTTACGTTTCGTCGACAACTCATTTTGTCGACATTTCACTTTGTCGACAGGTACGTTTCGTCCACAGCTTAGTTTGTCGATAGGTACGTTTCGTCGACAGCTTATTTTGTCAACAGGTACGTTTCGTCGACATGTCGTTTTTTGGACAGGTACGTTTCGTAAACAAGCCACTTTGTCGACAGCTAATTTTATCTATAACTCGTTTTTTCGACAGGTAAGTTTCCTTCAGTATTAATTTTGTCAATATATAAGTCCATCAACAGTTCAAATTTTAAACTGTTCATTTTTCCTACGACTAACTTACATTTCAGGTTTGTAACGGGAAAATTACGTTTACATTCATGTAGCGACGTAATCACCAAATTAACTGCATTTGTAATTTTCCTATTTCTTATACATTT
Organism: Lepisma saccharinum; assembly: GCA_022664845.1. Lineage (NCBI taxonomy): Eukaryota > Metazoa > Arthropoda > Insecta > Zygentoma > Lepismatidae > Lepisma > Lepisma saccharinum. Next base: position 117,607 of record JAGDQP010001419.1, on the reverse strand, counting down.
TACTCTTATTCTCAGTTTCATATTTTACAGTGAAGGGTATCGGGAGAAAACAGGGAATGTCCATTTCTAACGATTTTGTGCTGTATTTTTTGCAGTCAAGTGCTGGAAACTTAGAAATTTATTTAATTCGATATCATCAGTATTCCGTCGAAAGCAGCAGTTCCTTCAAGGTAAGCTATCCTTTTATCTCAACATACGATTTATCTTCCTTAATATTGTCAAGAAGTTAGATTCGTCTTCTTCCTCTATCCCTCTTTCCATCAACTATATATTCAATTGCATTCCTCGGGATACATCCTCTGCGCAGTCAATGTTCTCTTTCTCTTCTTTATTGTCTCCAGAATTGTTCGTCCCTCACCTACTCTCTTCAACACTTCATTTCTTACCTTCTGTATGTAGCTCACTTGTTCATTCCATTGTTCTCCAAGTCCACATTTGAAAGGCTTCGCATTTTCTTTCTTCGTTCTTTCATAGACTCCACATTTCTGCTTCATATAACACAAGACTCCATAGAAAACAATTAACCTCTTCTTTAAATCTTTGTTCATCGATCCGAAAAAGAGTGAAAGCGTGTCTCGCCATCGCTATTCTCGATTTTATCTCCTTTTCACATTTCACATTCTCACTTACAACATTCTCCAAATACGTGAAGCTGTCGTAGTTAAAAAAAACTGATCTTGTTTATTATATCCTGTATTTATTCTATTATGCATTTTATTTTTTCGTCTTCATTTATACAAGAAATCGAAAATTTTCTCACGTATCTGCGACCTGATTCGAACTTGCAAACTGTCTATTGCATTTTCCATTTAACCGTCAATTTATCCATGAAGAATAATATGTCAATTATTCATTTCATTAACTCAAACATGGAATGTGGTGGCATTGACAATCTTTTCGTTACAGAATGACTTTATAACGCCCCAGGTAACTCTGACGACAGTCAGACAGTGTAATTCGGGAACTGCAACCAAGAAGTGGCCCTAACCTGGACTCTACTCCAGCTAGACGACGTTGCCGTAATATTCTTCGATCCGGCATTTAGCTGAGTTATATTTTTTGCCACAAACGAGGGCAGAATAAAATAAAATATAATCGGACTTCAAACAATAAAATAAAATAAAATATAGATCCACTCAGCAGAAGCTCAGACGAATGACCGAGAGAGCGAAGGTAGGTTGAACCAGACACTACCTCACTACGGACCACATTCGCTAAAATCACTTCGTATCGACGAAAAGCATGCATTGTAAACATGACTGGGTGAAAGGTAACAAAAAGTCAATTGAAGTTGGCAGTGTCAGCAAAGAAAACTGAAAAAGGGATGCGCAGAGGTAGCGGAATAGTCACACGCATGAGGACATGCAAACAGAACATGCGAACGGAGATAGAAGATCATCCCAAGAGCTGCACCGGCCGAAGCACGGTGGAAGAGCATGTGAAGAACCAATATAAACATGTTTCAAAGGAAAAAAAAACTTAAGAAGTATAAGCTTATATCACATTCTGCATTCTCCAAGAGCGAGCACAATTCTCATAGGCGATGCAGAAAAATAAAAATAAAGCATGGGCAGAAAAAACATCCCATCGCAGCGCAGAGAAGCGAAGAACAAAAGACACGGAACCTCAGTGATCAATGATTGTTCAGAACTCATTCAGTTTCAGTGGCCAGCAAAAACTTGTCCCACACTGTTGAATATATATATATGTAATGATTCATAATCATGAGAATGACGCACTACAAAATAAGTTAAAAAAGCAGGAAACCCATTAAACAATGGATGGATGGATTGGAATCGGGTGGTACTCGACGTGTAGCCACTTCTAAGCGACGTGAATGCTGAGTGACTTGATGTCTAAGTCAGTGAAGAGTTTCACAACAGAAGAAACTGAATGGTTTAAATATATTTCGAGTAAACGCAGTAATGTAAGAAACAATACGTGTAAATTGTCGTTTACTTTGAATTTGAATTCAATTTTAAAGCCCTTAAGTAGCTTTGGCTCAGGCAGGATGGATGATGATGAGAGAATTGGTGAAATGCAGAATGTGGAAGGAAACGGGAGTACCCGGACAAAACCTACCTACACGGTGTTTATCCAACACAAAAGCTACGTGACACGAGCTGGGATCGAACTGAGGACCCCATGCACGAGTGGTGAGCACTCTAGCACTGACCCAGCGTGGCCCTAGGTTGTCCTTAATGTTCAAATAGAGCAGTCAAAGTGGTGTCAGGTTTGTAATATTACGTTTTAAATATGTGCTTAGATGCTGAGTTCAAATACTCTAATAAGTATTATAATGACTTGCTCTTCAAAAAACGTTTGGAAAATCTCCTCCACCGGCACAAATCCTGGCCAGTACGCTGGAGAGTTTTTTTTCAATGCTTCCATGTCTGGCGCTCTGAGGTACACTCAGCCTTATATCAAATTGAGTATCACAGTGTCCTTAGTTTTCCTATGCACCTTGTGAAATAAAGGCAGTCGAGCGTGGGACTGATCACCCTACATGACATGGAGAATATGTGGATGGCTGCCTCCAAATTTCGCATGTACCATTCATGGAACGTGCACATCACACAGAGAATACGTTTACCTCTTATCGAAAACCAGAAAGTTCTAATCCTGAATGATATATGCCCGAGCATTTTTAGATTCCCACCAGTTTCTTCAGTAGATTTTAACCAACTAATGATTTCCGCTTGTCCTAAGCCTATAATCTATCAAGTTCTTAAAGTACAGAAATCTCCATGCCTCAATCGGTAGACGCAACCTGGTAGACGCTGCCCTAATGCCTTAGACCGCGAGACAACTACAGGAAACCGTACGTTCATCAAACATTCTAGGGAGGTTCTTGCTCACTAGAAGGACAGTATCGGTATGCTTGGTCTAGGATAGGGAGGACAAGGCTCTCGACCTACTACTTCATCATCAAACTCCCTTTCAGGAAAATCCTTGTTCACAAAACTAGTGCGGAGAATAAATCAGATTTTGTATTTTTCGTGAAAAATAGTTCAGATTCATATTTTTTTGAAAATTCACCTTGTGTTGAGATTGGGGGGACAAGACTACTGATATCGCCTTATACTCTTCACTCACCAGAACGAGTAGGGAGGACAGGACCGCATATTCCTGAAAATATACTTGCTCACTAACAGGAGTAGGGTGAACAATTTAGATTTGCCTCTAAATAAGATTCACACTACCAGAAAGGATTTCCTTCGTCACCTAGAGCAAAGGGGGAGACGACTACTAACAAGTGCCCATGTCCCAAATTTCTGCAGGAAATCCTTACTCACTACATGAAGGTGCAAAGATATCTATTAAGACATTCCATGAAAAACAGAAGGGGAAGGGCATGTTTTTAAGATATATCCTCTGTTATACCACACAAACGCCAGAATAGTATCGTTGGTGCTCGTAGAAAGGTCATCAGCTAGGGAGCTAATCCCTTAGATATAACAAACTTAGACCAAACAATATTGTTCATCCCTTAAACGAAATGTTTAAATGAACAAAATTAACGTGTTTAAAATAAGATCTTCCATATTGATATTGATTTGTAAGTATTATTATAATCGATTAACGTACAATTATGACAGTTTGAAGCAGAACGTTAACCACAAGTATGCTAATCCGATGGAAATAACTATTTTTGAAAATATTTTGAATTGCTGTAAATTTGTTTCCATTATTTTCAATCATTATCATGAAGATCAACAAATATTGACAAGTAATTCCGCCAGACTCCCCCACCTGTGGGGATCACCCACAATTCTCGACAACATCCCCAACTTGAATCGCGGTGTAAAATCAATAGACACCGTGAAAAACTCCACTTAAACCCTCCAATTTTGACTTTACACCCCCTTAAACTGGAAATCCTGGTAGAAACCCTGATATTGACGTTTTGGGATTTAGAAAATAATGGCAATACTGATGTTAGAATAACACTGTACTGTTACAGAAGTTACTATTCTTTACTGCAGGTCAGAAGCCCGTAGTACTACGGGATGATGAGAAAAATTACGTGGAGTAGAAAGTCTACTAAATACTTCACTAATATGATAAGTGAGTGTGCAGAATAAAATTAACCCATATGTCTTTTCTATTACAAAAAATATACGAATGTTTAGTATCAGTTAAAAAAAAAACATGTGAGGATTCATACCTCTCTTGCGCTATTTACTGCGGGCACCCAAGACCAAGAACATCTTTAATATTTTCTTGTAATTATCATATGCTCTGGATTTATGAATGCAAATGATAATGCTCAGTACATTTTCTATCACCTTTTCCCACAACTATCAGAGACACAAGAAAATAATGCAATAACCAGGTTATTAAAGCAGTTATGTTGCAGCAAACCAGACAATTGTATTATATTGCGAAAATTATTTTACGCGTAAGTTGAAACATGCCGCTTAATTGCCCTATGGGTGAAACCAGACAGTCACCTTGACTGAAAATATTGCCCATAAAATTATCATCGGCGAGATAAGACTGCAGATTAAAACAGCTTCAACGAACGGTATTTATCGATTAAATGAATGTCGACAAAGTAGCTTGTCGACGAAACGTACCTGTAGACGAAGCTGTGTCGACAAAGTAATCTGTCGACAAAACGAACCGAACCCCAATAAATTATATTATAGACTTGTAGTTTGTAGTTTATTGCAAGAAATAGGCTGCGCTGATACTAGGGAAACATGTGGAGAAAATTATTAAATCATAAAAATCCGGCTGGTTCTGCGTATCTGTTTGCTGCATGTTGGAAGTTCGAATTGTGCTTAGATTAATAGAAGAAAAATAACTGGATAATTTAAGAGATTTATTTGATCTTGTTTAGCTTAAGAAATACTGAGATGGCAATAGATTCATTATTACGGAACTGACAAAATAACATTTGGAACAGTGAAAAACGTTCGTAGTAGGTGCCCGTTGGCGTAGTGCAGCCTTTTTAGCCGACGGCGCACCAGTAGACAAATGCCCGGTAGTTCAGTGGCACAGTACGTACTTGTTAGGGTCAAGCAGAGCGTAGTGGAAAATGTTGAGCCAGTTAGCTAGAAAGCACATCCATAGCCACTGATGTTCTTTTTCCGGATAGGTCAGTAATTGAAATAAAATCAAGATGTATGTAGAGCTACCGGAGGAACCCATTTTGAACTTGAATGTGTATTCAAGTAATCTCTTTGGGAGTGATTGGCGTAACTAGAGGGAGGCCAGGGGGAGCCAGGCCACCTCCAAATGACTTGTGACCCCCTATAGAAAGCTGAATGCAGTCCACAGGATTTTTTTAAAAATTATAAATTATATAAATGAAAATTATTACAATACACAGTTCCCAGATCTGGCGGGAGGCGGTTGATTGTTCTTTTATGTTTTCATTAATTTAGAAGTATTACCTGTAAATGCAATTTTGCACTGTAACTAAAGATGGCGAAGGACTTAATTGAAGTACACTTCTGGCAACTGTGTAATCGAAGAAGACAGAGGGAAGAACATTTTAGATGGAAAGCCTATGTCAAACAAGGCTGAATGAGTTTCACAGCAAATCAGCAAGTAAATTAGTACCATTATTTTGAATCTTAAGGTTTATTCGGGGAAGAGACGGGATGATCAAGTTTAAGGATATAAGATATTTTTTTCAAATTCTCGTCCCGATGCAAAAATTAACAACAGTGTTACTGCAAGAAATACCACAGTACAAAGGGCGGGATGAACAAAACAAAAGTAAATGAATCAAATTAGAGGATGAAAAAAAAAAGTTTCCTCAGAAGCAAGACGTCGAAGAGAAAGCATATGCTTCACCTTTCCTTCGTGCCTTTGTTTCCAGTAACGGAAGCAAATGTTTCAATTCTGGTTGTCGTTCCATTTTCAGAACTCAGTTGTAAATACTGCGGTTATTTTCTGTTGCATCAAGGACCAGGAGCCAAAGTTCAACCCCTTTTCCTTCATTACGTATAAATAGGTGTACACTATAGGACTGTCAAAAATTTCGATATACCGAAATCGGTATCGGTATTTTGGAATACCTAAAATTCGGTATGACTCATACCGAAATACCGAAAAAACGATGATACCGAAGTATCAAAATACCGATAATACCGAAATATCGATATACCGACCCAGCAAGTCAAATGCCAACCCCGACGGCGGAACAAATAACTAGTAGCGCCAAGGACGTATTAAGGGGTGGTTCCGAGGGGTCCAGATCCTCTCAAACTCACAGTTTTATGGAAAAATAATATAATTTAAGGCGTACATATTACATTCCATGCACAGACACAAATTGAACCCTCCCCGGATAACCCGACTCCCGGAAACCCTTGGACCCCTCCCAAAACCAAATTCTGGATACGTGCCTGGTCGGCACGACCCGTAAGTGGCGATTGGTCGTCGGGACGTTTTCCGGGCTGCCGTCGGGGTCGTCAGGCTATCTTTCGGGCTGCCGAAGGTCGGCATAGAGGCGTAACCCCTCCCAAAACCTGCTCGCCGAAGTCGGCTTCTTAACGGGATTTTTCAAAACCCGACGTCGGGCTTACGTCTCTTGGCTTGCTGGGGAAATACCGAACAGTATCAATATACTTAATAATATCAAAATATTGAAATAGTGAATTCCTCTGAAATCTTGAAAAAATAATACTAATAACTTATATAGAGGAAGTAGCATGGGAGAGCTGAAACCAGATCAGATTTGGTGACCTGGCCTGACCCAAACATACGTGATCCGGTCTAAAACTTGACCTTATTATCCCGGTCTGAGAATAATGAGCTCCAGTATCGTAATTTTCGTGCTCTGGGCTGTAACACCTCCGATATCGACCACCCCTGAAACGCAAGGAAATAATCAAATACTCCACTTTGTTTTCCGGGTGATAAGACCTAAATCGGGTCACCGGGTCAGGCCGGCTCCCAAGCATAGACCCGCTCCAAAACTTGACGTATAATCACAATAATCAAATCCGGATCTCAGTTTCGGATATTCGGATATCTGGGACATTGACACATCATCATAGTTTGCATAATTCGCTAACTTTAAGTCCACAAAATTTGTAAACTTAAATTTAATGACATTTTAGGACTTTTCCTGACCATTTTTTTATATCCTTACTCTCAGACTATCCAATTGTATACTTTTGCAAAATATTTTATCTCCTTATACATGCAGCCTCGACCAGCCCCATAGCTGCCCATCTCTCACCTGAGTGGCAAATTTTATGATTTTATTACTTCTTTTACAATAAAATTACAGTTTATTCAAGTATTTTGCAAAGGTACTCGTTAAAATAACCCAAATTTACATTTTTTCCCGTCATGAACGTGTTATGTAAGTCAAGCCAAAGAAAATGCTAACAACTACAACATACGTATATGAATAAATTCTATGAATATAAGCAATGAATAATAGACTACTACAATAATTAAACAATATCACCATAACAAAAACAGAAGTTTCAACAATATCAACATATGTTAATTTTGCGACTTCCGCAAAAGTTCGCCTTGCTCCGTTTCAGATTTTTCTCTCAACTTCTTTTCTTTTGTTTGTGCTATTTCGTGGGAAGATTATGGACATTTCACCCACTGATTTGCTCCGAGAGATGCTTTACTATTTTACTCATCGCGCTCTGATTTGCTCCACACTTTTTAGATATACCTCTGTGATAGCCTAGATCCGCCATATAATTGAGATAAAAATTGCATTTTTGGTTTAGACATTAAAGCCCCGCCTCGTCTTTCTTCATTTGCTCAAAAAAATACGCCCCGTAAAGGTGAATTTTCACCGGAGGTAACATTAGTAGTAACATGTGTCTAATAAATGTATCTATGTTTCTAACAAATTTTAAAGATAATTCTTAAACATGTTAGTAACATTTGCGACTAACCCTTTCCCCTGCCTTAGCCATGGATGGGTGAAGGACATATATAAATTCAAGTTCTTAGTCGTTGTTGTAAAGAGAGGACAAAGACTGGCACAAGAACAAACCTACGTACGAATAAGTTCTTGCTGTTATGATAAATATTGTAAGAGTTAGGTTAGTAAGTAGAAATAATCTATATACAGTAGATTTGAGGCCAGAAGAAACCAAACCAAAATCCTTTACGTCCAGTAGAGCACGAGCTTTTGCTGTACGTTGTATTCATTCACTATGAAGCATTTGCTTCATTTTTTTAACCAATGGTTTTGCTGCTTTTTATTCATCCTACCCAAAGTGATACATCGCCAAAACATTATCAACGATGGCTGTTTGTTCAAGTGAAATTAAGACGGGAGAACTAGATGAAAAGGGAGACCATCAAGAATGAGATCTGGGCACATTTGAGACTGTTGAGAGCGGACAATCTTCGCCCCGCATTAAATATGTCATGAACAGAAACATCATGTTTGTACGTTAATTTAACAATGATTTCACATCAATAGATGCGGAAATTTTACAATTTATTCCAAAGTTGCGGCACACAGAGTAAGAAACTTAGTAAAGGATAGCTGTTGAAATATAAGATAAATAACGATTTAATCATGATAATATCCCATTTGGATGTACAAGAAAATGATAAAAGAAGCACGAAATATGAAACTACTGACGAGTGAAGACCTCACATCGCAGATTTCCAGCTTTCTCATTACGAGGATCTGCCCCCTAGAAAAATTTTCTAGTTACGCCAATGTTGAGAGTTCCTTTCATTTGACACGTTTATCACATTTTTGGCATGGTATGATGAAATCATATCATGACTTCATGGGTACACTGTATTTCCAAGTCGAAGCCTTCATATGTATATAAAAGAAAAGCAATCGGTGTTCTCAGTAACTTTACTTTCAACTGAAATAATACTTTCTTTCCAAGTTATTCCATGCGTACTCAGTGCAAACATACAAACGCATATAAGAGCACAGCTTCTTATCCACTACGCGACCGCACACCATCCAAATGTTGCAACCGACATGTAGTTTTAAGTAAGAAAACGTTATACTTCTGTCCAACACTTATTTGTTTCCCAGAATGCAGTCCAACTCGAAGAGGAAAGTTCTTCTTGAAGATAGTATTGTGGCTAAAGGCGGTAGAGCCATGCTTAAACCAGGAAAACAAGAGTAAGTCGACAATATATATATATATATATATACCACAGAAACACACACAAAACGCGAGGATACAGAAAACAACGTAGCAGAGAGCGTTTTCAAACGTCAGACCACGGGAATGTCGTCAACTGCGACCCCTGTTTTCTGTAATTACCTTAATTGCAGCCAGTTACAGACGTTGCTTCCACTTTCCAAGAGGGAATAAGAGAGAAATAAAAACTATGCAATTAAGAATTAGAACTATTGCCATGATGTGGAATTTTCGGGATATGGCTTAGATAGGGGTAGTTGGGTGGGTGGCAAAGGAATTGCAGAAGAATTGAAACAAAACGTTGATGTTACCCATGCTGTAATTCTGTTTCTGGAACGGAATAGAAACAGGAAGAAGGAAGAATTACATAAGATAGAAGCTATTTCACTCTCTGGGCACATAAACCTATACTTAGCCTTCCAGTGAGTATCTTTAAAAGAAAATCAAACGAAGTAAAAGGAAAACGGTGATGACCCACTTGTATTCACTTTTCCACACGTATTCTTTCACTACTTTCTTGTTCTTCCATTTTCTTTTACTTTTCCTCTTTCAACTTTTCGGCAACAAACGCCAATGACGACATCTCCTTCTAAACCTATTTCGATCAAGATAATCTAATGATTCCTTTAAATATCCTCAGACAAATGAAAAAAATAAAAAGAACCAACTTAACAAAAGAAGAAAAAGAGAAACAAAGAAAGACATTTGGGGCAGAAGAAAGAGAAGAACCAATCTGTAAAGGGAATGGTAGAGAATTTTGTTATGTGTCTTCACTTCCATCTACCACTTACCCCCCATCCAACTCCCTTTAGAAGATTTTTAGGAAAGAAGAGAAGGAACAGAGTCTACTATCATCTCTGAAAAGCAGAAAATGGAAAGAGGCCTTTTAAGAAATTTAGCTGTTATTAGTTTCAAAAGAACAGTACAAGGAGGATAAAAGAAAAGAAACAAAGAAACGTAATTCAACAAAAAGATGGAGTGGGATTATTGTTAAGTAAAATTGTAGAACATCTACCCTAAAAAATCATTTGCTTTAAAGAAGTGATAATAAGAACATTTCTTGAGTATTTTTGTCTTTTATCTCTTGAACTTCAATTTGGAATACCACTGTTCCCAAGAACCTGATAATATGAAGATTTTACCAAACAACTAAATAGGTACGAACAATGTATCGTAGTGTTAACAAGATTGCTCAATTACATGGTTTGATATTCCTTCCAGTTATTCCAAAGCATTAACATACTAATGTAAATATGCAAATTTGTGAAATTTTGAAGTTTTATTATTTGACCAGAAGAACGGTTTTGAAATCTTAACAACTTCAGAAGAATTATGATCACCACCCAAAACGTAGAAGTAGTTTTAATAAAGATAATACCTCGTCGTAACGCTTCTTCTGTCACTATGATTTAAAACTGTATTATTAATAGTAAGAATGAAAAATTGATAACTCTCAAACGCAAGTTATTTCTTCATTAGTTTGCTTAAAGATTTAATTATTTAAAATTTCTTCCAAAATGTTACTTACCTGAGAGAAGGCAACGTTCCATTTCTGTGGTAAAATAGATCATGGCTGATATTAGGATAGTTAAAAGTTCCAGTGATTTCTGCCAGACCCTCGTCTAGAGGGTGTCACTTTCAAATTCTCGAGTGCATCCGTAACTTTAAAATTTTGATAGTCACAAATCAATAGAACCGTTAAGAACCCCATTTACATTCTTCCTATTTTGACTTTACATCCTCAAACTCAAAATCCCTGAAAAGTCCCTTATGGCTATGCTAGTAGCTTTCGATATTTTCGAAATATTAGCGCTCGTATTCTTTATTTTAGTAATCGATTATATAGAAAAGAGATATAGTTAAATTTGATAATTGAATTGGTCATATCAGAAAGGGTACATGTAAAATTAATTTCTTATACAAACTTGCTCTTTCTGCAAGGACCGATTCAATTCTTTCAGGTAGTAAGATTTCAAATATTTCTAGATGAGCAATGCTTAGGATTTTCATATGTCTTGTTTGAAAGGAAACGAATATATGCTATTATATATGGATGAATATAAGAGTTATGGGTATAAATGCTCTCAAAATAAAAACAACGACTTTTAAATATGATGTTAAGATAAATATTGTGGAGGAATTTGCGCCTATCCAAAATTAAGGACAGTCAAAGTTGAAAACTGGCCATTCTACTTTTTATACTCAGGTTGTAAGAGTCATGTACATGGTGTATGCGTCATAATGTTCATCAAATAACGTTTAATGTTACATTCAAACTTTATCTCCACGTTTCCCGACTTTTCCCGAGAAAACTTACCAAATGCTTATAATGGTTCTGTTGTATTGAGGTTATGTGGTTTTAGGTAACGGTTAGGTCAATGGTAAAATTCTAAATAATGATAAAGTCTACAAATAGATTGTGGACGTGGGAAAGATAACTCAAGAGTAGTGGGTCTTGCGTACGCTGCATTAACCTCTAAAGTCGGTTTGCCGTACCATATACGAGAGAGAAACCAGCTGCTTGTGGCGGTTTGCCGTACGGCGTAATACTTTCGTATCGCCTATAGATGGCAGAGAACGCAACGTCATGAAAGTTGCATCTTGCGTATTCTGTACGGCAAGCCGCCACCAGCAGCTATTTTTTCTCGCATATACGGTATGGCAAACCGACTTGAGGGGTTAATAAGCAGATAAACTTGGCTCTGTATTTTAACTAGAGAATTTTTTCGTTAATTCGTAAAAATAATAATGCTACATGGACGTCCTCAGTTAAGTCAAATTTCTTCGCAAACATTTAAACTGCTTAAAATTGATTTTGCCTAATCTTATTCTACATGTTCAAAATCGACGTTGTACAGACAGTTATACAGTCGTACTATATGAATGATCCCACACAGGCTGCAGTCCTTGGATCCAATCTATTATACTAGTGGGTTGTATATCACAAGGATTTTATAATTTAGGTGACTGCACAAAAAAAATATTAGCAGATAAATCACGTGACCATACAATTACATACTAGCACACTGAGATACGTTTTTTTGGAAAAGTCCCATAATTATCAGTCATACTATAGTACTCTAAAAGTACTTTATAATATACAAGCCTACAAGTGTAAAAATCGTTAATATAAATTAGATTCTCTGTTGTTTTACTGTACTGTTTGTCGTTTATTATTTATACAACGACCCAATATCAAATGTCATATTTCTATTAATATTTATTATTTGCTGGAGTTGACTTAAGTAGACTTTTCCGACCTATAATTAAAATGCGTAAACTACTGCACTTTGGTTCGTAGAAATACTCGTGAGTCTTGTATTATAAGATGCATGATCAATGTTATATGTTTGTTATAGAATCTGTCGTTTAGTATGATTGGAGAAAAGCTACTTTAAGATCAAGCTGTATTTCTGTATGCTCGAAATACTAGCCCGTTTAAAGGGTTTTGAACACATGTGCACATTATGATTTGATCTGATTCATCCTCACAGCTGCCGTGCCACAGATCTGGTTCATTATTAAAAATGTTGTTATGCAATAGAGGCACTTTTGAATTAGCAAAAGTTGTATTAATCCTAACACGGAATATGACTGTAAGTTTTTTGTCACTCCGCACTTTGGCCGCCTGTTGAGAATCCATTGGATTTATAGGATCCAGAAATCTTCGTCTAATGCGCAGTACCTTCGCAGGATAAGTTTTGGTTTTTCACTTAACAACGTATTTACAGTGACTTAAAACTTTACTTTTGTATTTTATGCCTTAAACATTTCTGTATCTCTTGTAAGTATTGTCTTTCGATTCAAGCTCTAGAAGCTACAAGTACAAAGAAAAAAATATTGTATCCGGTTTAGACAACCCTGAGTCTCCGCGATAGATGTTTTAAACTTACAGGACCTGGTTATTACAATTTTTAATTTGATACTACCTTGTTTTGTCCAAACTCTCTGCGACTTTTCTACGTCCTTATCGGACACTGCATTGATCGCATCACTGTGGAGTATAAATATAGCTCTCTTTGTCTATCTTACTACGGGGAATCAAATAACCGTACTTTTGCTCCTTTTTAAAGAAGATAATAATCAGGGTGTTGCAAAACCAACACGGACAAAAACCACCTCACAACATTCCCCACAAGAAAATAAGAAAAGAACTAGACCATTGATGGTAAACTCATGCTTCGTTTCGGCGCTATAGTCTGACGATCTATAGACAAATGATCTTTAGAATTTGATATTTAAAATATCATTAACAGTAGAGCTGAGACGCAATGACACCCTCAAAGATCTCAAACCTGTTCTATAAAAATGATATGTCCCAAAAGTATGTAATAGGTGCGCAACGGATTACTCAAAGAAAATAAGGAATTCCTAGAAATTCCCTGAAGTAAAAGTGGCCCGAAATAATCATGAATGGGACTACCAGCAAGTAATAATAATTTGTTTGGAACAAGTTGATATCTCAAATTTCATTTCCGAAAGATGCATGATTGCGTAACAAACGTGTGTTTAAACATTTTAACTAACATTTATTGTACTATTTATCAATAAAAGAGACTGTCATTGCCTGATTAGATGGCAGTGATTACGTTTATAACACTAGTTAACAAGGTTTTTGTAACGTGAGAGAAAACACCTGATCTTAAAGGAACTTTTTGCGCTGAATCTGAATATGCATTCAGTTTTTCTCCATCACGTACAATTTTCCGGCGACAGAGGGATTTTTGGAAAATTCCCTAAAAATTCCCTTTTTCATATATTTTATATCCCTAGCTCTTGCCCCCTTACGTATAATAACACAAAAATTATACCAAAATAAACCTTGATTGATACTTAATAAACTCTCCAAGGTTCATAACAATCACATTTCTCTTTCTATAGAAATAAATATATTTGTATGTATACTATGTGTACTGTTTATTGCACCACATAATATTGCTTTCAGATTTTTTTGAATTTGAAGAAATAAAAAACGATTTGCTTTATTACCACAAAAAGACATGAACATGACTGTTTACAATATTCAACAATACACTTGTATCACTCTCTGTAGAATTAGAAACGTAAACCTTAAGAACTAATGTAGGCTATACAAATGGAAAGTTCTTCCAACGTATCTTTGTTAATATGTACGGCCTATATACTGTATATCCCAATACATACACATACAGTCATCTAATTTCTTTCCGTTTTCTTCATTAAATCGTTATCAAATATTCCTATCAAATGTAATAGAATGCAAGAGAAAGAAAGATGAAATACAGACTCATTGTTGACAACGATGAACAAATAGTCTCAATTTCCCCCTTTCGTTTGCCTCCGCCCCTTTGTTTCTTTCTTGTGTTCTTGACACGTGGTGAGGAAGTTTTGTACATTTCTTCATTGAAGTGTGGTTTATCCACTTTCTAAGTTGTCTTTGCTACCAAAAGTGATTTCGTGTTGAATCTTAACGACATTATACCCAGACAAGAACATAAGTGTGGTTTGCGATCAGTACAATAGCGACAAGAGGACGGCTTTCGTGGGTTAACTCACCAAATAGTTTTTGTTATGTGTGTGGCTAGTTTGTAGTTAAGGGCCAGTGTAGATCCATTACGCCATCGGTGAAACTAGCATATAATAAATATTTCGGATGTCGTGTGGGAGACAAAGGCAAAACTTGGGCATCCCACATCATTTGTGTGTCGTGCTACGACACTTTACTTGAATGGTCCAAAGGAAAACGGAGATTCATGAAAATTGCTGTACCAATGGTGTGGAGAGAACCAACCAACCATGTGGATGATTGTTATTTTTGTCTCACAGTAGTTAAGGGACATTCTAAAAAGAAGCAAATGCAGAATAAGTTACCCTAACGTTAAATCCGCAATTAGACCTGTTCCGCACGCGGATGAGCTTCCATTTCCCGAGTGGAACACTGGCTGTTGAAACTAAAATATCAGTGTACAGGGAAAGGCATATGCAATTTTCGAGTTATTTCTCAATGCAAGATAATGTGTGCGTATGTATGGATATTAATGACTTGATGGAAGAGCTTGGAATTCCTTACTTTCCAGAAGACTGGAGGTTATTTATCGATGCTTCAAAGGTCAGCCTTAAAGCTGTCGTTGTACATAATGGAAATAAAAAAGCCTTCTATGCCACTTGCGCACTCAGTGACGATTAGGGAATCCTATGACACCATGTCAACTTTGCTAAATCTCATAAATTACAAGGACCATTGTTGGCAAATATGTTGTGATCTAAAGGTAGTTGATATTTTATTAGGGCTGCAGTGCGGTTACACGAAGTACCAATGCTTTTTATGTTTATGGGATAGCCGAGCTGATGACAAGCATTATGAAGTGAAGGACTGGGAACCTAGAGTAAATTTCGTACCTGGACAATGTAACGTCAAATATGCTCCTTTGGTAGACCCTAATAAGATAATACTGCCACCACTTCATATAAAGTTAGGACCTATGAAGAACTTTGTCAAAGCCATGGACACAACTGGGGAAGGTTTCAAGTATTTGCGACATAAGTTTCCTAACCTGAGTGATGCTAAGATTTCAGCGGGAGTGTTTGTTGGTCCCCAGATTAGGAAACTAATGCTTGATGATAACTTTGACAGCAAGTTAAACAGTGCCGAGCTAGCTACCTGGACAGCATTTAAGTGTGTTATGCGCAACTTTTTGCGCAATAACAAAGCGGAGAATTACAGTGAAATGCTGTAATGAATTACAGGGACATGCTACAGAAATACAAAGAGTTAAGTTGTAGGATGTCTTTAAAAATCCACTTTTTACACTCCCACCTTAGCTTCTTTCCTGCTAACATAGGTGCTGTCAGCGACGAACAGGGGGAAAGATTCCACCAAGACATAATTGCAATGGAGAACAGGGACGATGGGATCCTTCGGTGATGGGGCATTATTTTTGGAGTCTTGTTAGAGAATGCAATACTTCTTACAAAAGAAGGAAGTAGTGTATATTTTTGTAACTCAGTGGAAGTTTCATATATTCTGGTAGTTTCAATGGCTTATTCATGACATTTTTGAATAGTTGTATTATTGTTTATTGTAAATTGTCATACATGTAAATTGTATTGTATTCTATTTTATGTCTTTATTAGCAATATTATGTGGTGCAATAAACAGTACAGATAGTATACATACAAATATATTTATTTCTCTAGAAAGAATAACGCGATTGTTATGAAACTTGGAGGGTTTATTAAGTATCAACCAAGGTTTACTTTGGTATACTTTTTGTGTTATTATACATAAGGGGACAAGAGCTAGGTGTATAAAATATATGAAAAAGGGAATTTTTTGAGGGAATTTACCCAAAACCCCTCTGTCACGGGAAAATTGTACCTGATGGAGAAAAAATGAATGCATATTCAAATTCAGCGCAAAAAGTTCCTTTAAGATCAGGTGTTTTCTCTCATGTTACAGACAAAAAGTTTAAATTTGTTGACTAGGGTAATTTGTGCTCATACGGAAAGTCGACTTGTTTATTTCTACCCACTTTTACTACAGAGAATGTCTGGGAGTACCTTACTTCCTTTAGGGAATCCCTTGATCATTCATTGCACAATTTTGGAATATGCATATTAGGAAAGAGTCATGCCATCTTAGTTGTTCTACTCTTTATGGTATTGGGCATATCAATTTCTAGAGTTTATTTTCCCTTACTTTTGGCAGCCCATAGCGCCGAAACGAAGCATTTGCGCACCCTCGATACCAAGAATCTCGTGAGGCAAGTTTGTCGGTATTTTTTGCAACACCCTGCATAGTGTCCTAACTTCTTGCAATTTGGACACCAGTCTACTGTTAGTCATCTAGGCTTTATTCTATGCTTAACGTCTACCGTTCCACTGTGCGCATAACAGAGACGTAATCCAATCATAATTGGTTTCGTATTTGGTTTGAATACCAATGTGGTTTTACTCCCTCTCTCTTTCAATGTCCTGTGGAGAAAATAGTTCACGACACTTTTCTCTCGTCGGCCAAACAGATTCTATGTTCCATTCTCACCACACCTATGTATTCTAGATGCTGCATCATCACTCCTAGGCTACACCTTTCCGTAGATTTAAAGTACAGGTAATTCGGTAACAATATCAGAGAGATATATAGGGAGCATATGCATGTCAAACCCGCCTTCGAAAATTTTGTTTTCCCTCTTAGTTTCTCTCTTTCAAAAGAAAATCAGAGTTGTGCTTTACGGTTAACAGTCCATATCCTATCCGAAAGCACGTATATTTATCACCTACAAATGTTTAAAATCACCTTCTCTTTTAAGCACTAGTACACCTGCAAATATCTAATCGACACAACATTTTGCACACTCGCTTTTATTGATTAAACCTTTAACTCCAAAAGTGTGCAGGGTGGCTTATTCACTTCTCGTCTGGTTAATACATTAAAATAATAATAAAAACTATTATTATTAATTTAAAAAACTAATTAAAAGATAAAAATCACTCTTTAAAAATAATTTACAAATAAACTAGCTGAATCCCGAGGTTTACGGTCGCACTATTTCGAAATGGTTGGCACCACTAAAAACTGAGACTGCTGGAGGTTTAGGACTTGCTGACTATTTTTTCAGTTGTGTTGAATAATGTTCATGCCAACTTTAGTGCGGATTCATTCAACTACATAAGAGCCATTTGAAAAATTGAATTTTTAAATAGGTTTTCAACACTGACAATTGAAGTGCTTTTGAACAGGAATACCAATAGTATTTTATATTTGGTCGAATTATATTTATGCCAATTTCGTTACAGACACTCAAAACAATGTGGAAGTAGTTTGAAATATTGAGTTTTTGCAGCGTTTGAAACAACTCCATCACCTACTCCAGACCGTAAATACGAAATTTGGTGCGGATAGATCCAACGGTATTGAAGAATTGTAAACATTTTGAAATTGGTTCTAAAACTGATAAATGCAGCACCTGATGTCTCTGATCTGTCCCAGTACCTAAATCCTAAGTTGGTGCGAATATTTTCCAATAATATAGAGACATGTTGCAATATTTTTTTTATTAATTGGTAACGTAGAAAATTGTGAACAGTTATGAAGATAGGAGTAAATCGCTACTTGATGCTCAAGTTGGAGAACTCACAACTGCAAAAGTTCATGAACATCAGGCACCAACTTTAGGAGTACCTCTCTGATTTTTTTCATCATCGAAATGCCAAGTTTGGGGCTAATCTATCCAATTGTATGGAAGCAATTTAAAATATTGTTTTCTATTTTGGGGTAACATTGATAACTGCGTCGTCAGAAGTATTTCTATACCTGTCCTAGTACCTAATGCTT
Organism: Lepisma saccharinum; assembly: GCA_022664845.1. Lineage (NCBI taxonomy): Eukaryota > Metazoa > Arthropoda > Insecta > Zygentoma > Lepismatidae > Lepisma > Lepisma saccharinum. Next base: position 99,178 of record JAGDQP010001419.1, on the reverse strand, counting down.
AAGTACACAAAATTTGCTGTAAATCAATAGGCGCTTGTAGATTCGTATAAGTAAACAGTTATGCACATTTTTAATGTTTTAAATAGGTTGGAAACGCTGACCACTGGGCACTTGGGAACCAGTACACAATTTTTTCTATTATGCCGACTAATGTGTATGCCAAGTTTGGTGCTTTTACGTCAAACGGTGTGGAAGTAATAGAAAAATTGAATTTCAAAAACTGGTTGGCAACATTGAGTCCTCGGCGACACTGAATACCTCTGCAGCCGGAGTGCTTGATAACGTATTTAAGGATAAATAAGAACATTTAAGAGTAAATATTCATGTAAATCCGTCCACTAAAAATTGCTGGGCGACAGGACAAATGTTCTACAGAAATAACTCTCATAAGAAATACATATGGAGAGAATGGCGATTCTCTTTTATTCAAAGTTGACGAGTAGTCCAGGAAAATCATAGTCAAAGAATCAAATATAGAATAAGAAGCTGAAATTTTCAGAACTTGCTCCCTGACACCTCTCTAAATATATAGTAAAATATGAAAATTTCCACTTTCCAAAAACTATTTGGCAGGAAACGTCCGCCATTTTCAAATACATTATTATTATTGTTTCTTAGTTCTTAAATTTCAATCAGTTATAAAAAGTTAATTTTACGTAAAACGTTATGTTTTAGCTCATTCAGCTCAGAAATAGATGGCCTTTCTCGAGCATATGATATAATCAGTGTATTATAGAAAGCGGTAGGTCCTTAAATAAAAAATAGCTCTCTCTACAGGTCTCAACCTTGCGCTTTCTGTGACCAAATAGGTAAAATAAGGAATAACAAGCTAAAATTTTCGAGGAGCATGTTTAATCACGAAAGGTCTGTCATCTTGAATGATTGTTTCTTGGATCGTAATTTTGAATATGTTATAGAAAATGAACTATTGCATGTAAAGCGGTATTTTTAGTTCAGTCTTCTATCAAATACATAAACTTTAACGAAATCATCAAATTAACATTACTATTACAAGGCAACCAATTAAGTTCTGTAGGATATTAGTTCTGCGAAGAGAAACGTGATAACTTGAAGTAAGATAGAAATTTGAAAATATTCCCCATCAACTTCAATAGCTCAGGCAGACTGTGAATCTTACAGTGGTAGAACTCAGAGGGAGGTGAACTAAAGAACTAGTCCAGTGATATATCACCTCGTCGAGGGTTCGCAAACCAGGTCCTTGCCGATGGTTGTCTAACGAAAGGTATGAATATAAGCCGAAAGTTCAATGTCATTGGAATATGGTGGATATTCCAACGAAGTAGGATAATGGTGTGACGGTTATCTTGATAACATGTAACTTCGTGTTATCCTGTAAAAGAATGACATCTCTCCGATTCACGTGCGTTGTCCACACAACTTTTACGTTTTAACGTACACGTTAAAGCTGCGGCCAGTATGAAGTTGCATTGATCGTTTGGTCAGGTGAAAACAGTTCGCGATGCATGATACACAGTGCATAATCTTCTGTTGGTGCAGTGGTGGCTTTGGTTGTTTGGAAGAGGTTTAATGTGGTGCTAACTAATGATGATGGCGCCATGAAGTATCATAGGGAACCCTCTCCTCATCACAGGTCAGCACTCTGCCTAGAAACGTATTTTTTTCATAACGAAATAGCAAGGAAACACAGAGATTTTCTTGTGTCACTTTCTAAGCCGCTCTCAACTCAAGTGGGAAAAATCATTTAACTTTATACCGTTTCCCAAGCTGATAAAAGTGCTATCAAATTGTTTAAGGCCTGCAATTGAATGCCTCTTTCAATGCTTCACATTTTGGCCATTATTGCCCTCCATAGCGCCTTGAGTATCTTGTTATCAATGGCTTGTGTAGTCGTGTACGTGATGTGTCATCGAGTGATTAATCGCCATCCTTAAGTTTAAGCCACCGTTGTACGTTTAGCTCATTTACCACATCCCTACCAAATGCCTTGTATATTTCCTTCTCACTGCATTAGCGTTCGTTCTCAGTTTAAACTCGTACAGCATATAGGCATATATAACGCTCTTTGAGGTTCCCATGTTCGACCCGCTCTCCCTAAAGTCACCATTTAACTCTGGTTATGGCTACCAGTCCGCTACTATCACAAACACGTTTCCTTCTACTTATCTACCTTACCTCTGGACGAACAGTTAAGGATAGTGTGGACTTCGACCTCATGAAAATCCGACAGATCGTTACCTTTATAGTTTCTTGTTGAACTGGTGGGTTCTACACGGCTTCTTGAAAACATTCAATATAGTTAAAATAGTGATAATTTGAAAATGTTTCAACGAAGAAGATAGACTGTACTATCAAATGAAAGTTTGAAAACGTAAATGTACCTCAAATTAATCCTAAGTTGGTTAAAAAAATATATTCCTTGAACGTAAAATATCCAGTTCTGCGTGCGTTAAACCGCATTATTATCATGGGTTCTTCGACGGCGAAAAGGTGGTTCTCGAATATGCTCCTCGAGTTCTTCATATTCACCTAACAACAGTGGATCGGGATCATCAACTTCCTCTTCCAACCTTAGTTTTTCATGATTACTGCATCCATGCCCTAGGCATAAACTACAGAAACCACAGCATGTTAAACGTTGACTTGTACTGTACAAGGGCACCGGTGCTGACAGTCTGATTTAAAGTTACAAGACAGTAACATGGAAAGTTCATCTGGAGAAGGATTTTTCGTTGAAGATACGAGTTGGAGGATGTTTGAATATTTCTTCCAGTCCCAGTCTCTTAGGTTCAGAGAACCTCCTTTCCACTCTCACACTTGTAATTACTGAAAGAATATTGTCTCCCAGCAGTTGAAGTTGATGGGTATATGAAGTTAAGTGTAGTCCAAACTGATTGCCGACCATCCGTTTTTATGTGCATTTGAAACAGTTTTTATCAAGAAAATTGTTTGGTTTTCATGAGTACATTGCAGATAAAATGCTTCTCTTGCAGTGGCAATATATCCGAGTGAAGCCTCAAAGCTGTTAAAAATCTCAACATTCTCCTACAAGAATCTGTTTCTTTTCAACTTGTGGAAATATTTCTTCTTTCTCCATCTTTAAAGTACTTATGTTGTATCACACTCTGTTATTGCATGGAAAAACATAATATGATGGCTCATCTTTCCGAGATCTTGTATCCTTTTTGAGCTAAAAAGACTCCTGGGAGGTGTGTTAGTTACTGGCATCAGCATGGACACATCACTATGTTTACTTTTAAACCTATTAAAAGGATGATTATCTTTTAAAAGGTCTTGGCCGTCAATCAGAGAAGTTCTTTCTGTACTCTGTAAGTGCTTTCTGCTGTTGAGTCTTCATCACCATCAGTGCGATACACAGCCACACGTTCTTTAATGAGCCCTGTTGGCAACAAGTCTATGCAGTCAGATTTATTGTGAGTTGGTCAGAAACAGATTTTGAGAGAAACTAGGTTTTCACTTTCAACAACAGATTTCTGACGGTTGCCAGTAATCAACTGTAAGAGATGTAATACAAACTTTTGAAGATCGACTAAAGTGTTCCACGTCTTTTAGAGTTGAATACTGGTAGCTGTAAGAAACTACAGCTGAACTCCTACCATAGTTCTGGAGAACATAGTCTACGGAGCCTAGCAAACCTCACCAAAGTGGCATCTGGCACATAGGAATCTTTATGGAGAAGGAAGCACCATAAATAATGCATTTTGATTCAGATAGAATCAAAAAGATAGGAATATGACCTTTCGAAGTTAAGGAGATATTGCAAGTATATACAGGTATGCAAAATTTCATATTCATAGCTTGAAGCATATTAGAGTTGTGGACCCCTCAAATTACATATTTTAGGCTAACGGATTCATTCACTCATTCACGTACTCATCATACTGTTTAAGGAGTTCGCAATAAGCTAGAAAGATGAATTTTAGCATGAAGATGAAGGATAATAAATAGGTAAAGCGAAATTTCCAGCATTTTCAAAAATTCGCTATCTTGGATTCAAAATTGCCACCAAATGTAAAATTTCAAACAATACACAGCCTAAACGACTGGAGATAGGAAAAGGAAATTCGGTATGGCGATACATCATCACTAGTAGGTTACGAATATATTACAACATATCTGCAAAGACTCCAAAATGGTGGATCCCCAAGAGTTCATTTTCCACATCGTTTGAGCTAGAGATATGAAATATGTTATATAGGTGTATTGTCAAGAGTAGTTTAGGAAAAGATACATTTGAAAAGTCGCCATCTTGGATTCAAAATTGCCGCCCAAAAACCATTTTCCACGCCGTTCGAGAAATGAAATTTTGTTTGAAGGTCTCGACAATATAAGAACACGTTAAAATAGTCCAATCTTAATCCAAAATGCGAGCTCCCCCCCCAAAAAAAATCAAAACTTTGTGTGTAGGTGTATCATCAAGAGTAGATTATAATAAATGGGGCAAACCTCCCCCATGGAGGCGTAATCTCCTGGAGAGTTTGGTTACGATAAATTGGGCGCAACGCTTCAAAATTTCTCAAGTTTGGGCGCAGCCTGCCACGGGGGTCTAGGGACAGCACCCTCCTCGAAGAGAAGCTAGTATATATATCGTCACTTTGAAACCAAATGGTACTATGTCCACTTTTTGGCAAAATGGAGTTAACACTACAGTCAAGGACCTTGTACTGAAGGGCATTAACTCCAATAATAATGCCTCACAGTAGCTAGAAATGTTAGAAATGAAATGACTTTATACAGGCTTTAAGTGGAACTTCAAACTTTAAAACTCGTTTTTATCAAAAGTACCTGAAGTTGACATAGTACCTCCTGGTTCCAAGGTGACGATGTATTAGACACGTACAAAAAGCTGTGAAATCCGAGCAAAAACACGAGAAGTGCAAAACGTTCAGGCAAGTTCGTCTGCCCAAAAAAGTGGTGAAATGGAGAATGGATGAGCTTAATTCCTGGGCGACAGCATGTAAATATACACTAGAATTTGGCGCAAGGTGGCAAGGTTGATGATCTTCAAGCCATAAGGCTGGCAGCGGCCCTAAAACTCACCACGCTCACCACCAACAACCCTAAGGCTAGAACATCATAAACCTTAAACCTCCCGCCAACTTCCGGTGTTCCTCTTACATGCTGTCATCAAGGAACCATTTGGCCACTTTCTTGGACTGACAAATTTGGCTGAACTTGTTGCACCTCTGGTGTCTTTTCTCGGATATTTCTATTTCCGTAAATGCCTACAAACACATATTGTGGCATTGCCGCAATACAGAAATGGTCATTATTAATCAATTGATGGTGATAAAAAATAAAACATACCGGTATTGAGCTATTCACATATAACTTTATTGCTATACTAAAGCAGTTCCATAACAGTTTTGAACGTAAAAGAATCGGAGTTAGATTCGACTATTAGATTAAGTAATGTACGGTACAATTTTTTATTAAATGTAAGAATAAGCAAAGCCAAGACAGATGATACATAGAGAACATACTTTCAACATATAACAGTAGCACAAATACACTTGACTTTCAAATTATATCGGCCGTTAACATCAATAGACATTACCTAAAGTAATCACAAATTCAACTATCACATGGTTTACAACCATTTCCTGACTAAATAGAAATGTACTTCGCGCCCACTATGTTCGTCGCTAACGTAAACAGTACGCAAAAACAAAAATAGTCCTTTTATTCTAAGAAAGGCAAGAGATTATGTTAGACAAATCTGTGTTTAGTTCAACTAATCATTCTTTTAAAACTTCGTGGCAAACTTACTCCAAAGTAATTATAAAAATATATAAAAGGTCAAACGACCAAATTAAGTATTTCCGGGCCATTTGAAATGGATTGACCTATTATTAACTAATTAATTGTTTAATTGATAATCGCAAGTCAATCTACAAAAGAAATTATTTTGTTAGTTGTGGTTTGCAACCTATGGTTCATCAAACTTACGGCGGTAAATAAACTCCGTAGGATTCGCCGTGTCGTGGTTCTGTAATGAACAGGATAATTAGATTGTAACTAGGAGATTATGTTTCGAGTCCCTGTCATGGCGGTTGTCAAATTTTCAGTGTTAATTCCAACATTTACCATACACAAAGATATTTATGAAAAAGGTAAAGGGTCACGCTTTCTAAATGGTTAGAGCGCTCATTTCTGGCACTTGGGGTCGTCGGTTCAAACCCTGTTCCTGCCATATGGACTTTGTGTGGGACAAACACCATGTGCGTGAGTTTTATTGAGGTACTCCCGTTTCCTTCCACTTTCTTCATTCTACCAATCATCCTATCATCATCCATGCGGCCTGACCCAAAGTTGCCTAAATGTCTTAACATTTAAATTCAAATGAGAAAGGTAATGACAAAGCATATGTAGTTGATTTAATTGCAAACGGTATAAATAACTCAATCCCACCATTCAAGATATGGGAAGTTAACTTGTAAAAGAAAAATCTCTTTTGGGAATTGAACAAAGAGTTGAGGAATAGATTAATGAAATGAAATGTATTGTATGAAGTATTGTATTGTATAAAGCAGAAACTTTAACTTACGAAAGAGTGAAGAAACAACATTGGAAACCTTTGAAATGTGCACATAAAAATTGATGGACACAATCAGCTGGAAACAGAAGACGCGACAAAAAAAAGAAGTACTGAAGAGAATTGGAGAGAGTGAAACAATATTGGAGACAAGAAAGAAAAACCGATGAAAACCTTGGCTGCGGAGAAATTTAGATCTACAACTAAATGAAGTAATTAAATCTATAGTTGAAGGAAAGAGAGGAAGCGGAAGGTATGCGGAAAATACTGCAAAAAGATGTGTTAAGCTATATCACAATATACATTTTAATAAAATATCGCATATAACCCCTTTTTACATTATTTTCCACAAAGATAAATATATTTAGCAAACTCGAAAAGTTTTCACACCTGAAGATAGTCCCAGGTATGACATCGAAAAGTAGTACTTATTGAATATATGTTTAAAAAAAAGAAGAAAGAAAAACTAGTATAAAATAAGTTAACTGCATTGTTTATTTTAAACTTTGAGTCTTCCGAGCGTAAGAATGGTATTGTTGAAATACGTTATTTCCAAATTGTCTGATTTCCTTTACACAACACTTACACACGATTGTAAAATGTTACTGTTTATCTCATCCTCGTGGATTCAATGAAACCCATCATGGACTATCTAGGGTTCCACAGGTTGAGAAACCCTATCGTAGACCATTGCAAATAGTACAAAATTGTGACGGAAAATGTTGCAATTATGTGTGTTCAAGGCGAAGAAAGCTTCCGCTTTTTCTCCCACCTACAAAATTTCATTTACGGCACTTCCACCGTTTTTCATTTCCAGTCTTCAATTCATACAGTCGTCTCACGATCTGTATCAAACTATTCTAATTTATTTTGGGTGCGGGGCGATATTATCAGAGCTTCAAGTCAGGAATTGTCATCATCGTCCGGTTTTGTTTTTCTATGAATAGATAAATTACTCAGAATTGGGTTACTATGCATGAATAAGTTTTTCTACTTCATTTTAAATATATGATGAAAAGAATCACTTTTAGCTTTCATATTAAGGTAAGAAAGAGGTCTAAATGTGGTTCTTTTCCACCATATTTTCGAAGCACCACTTGTTTATAAATTTCTTACAGTGACAGTAATACACAATTTTCTTTCCATTATTTTTCATAACATTAGAAATATACAATCTTCGTAAGGCTTCTTATATATTTGACTGCATTTTCGTTCTTCTTGACATGAAACTTTAAAAAATAAACAAAAAATGAAGAAATCAAACAACTAAGAGCATTAACTGGTTCTTATCAAGTAAACATAAGGAGATGACATCTTGATTCACTAATATTACTTATCACTAAGTAAATAGAGTTTTCATAAATGAAAATCGTCATAATCTTTTTTTTTTTTCAATTTAACACTGAAAGAATTGCAAACAGACTTTGGTGGGCAAGTTCTGTGAGAAAAAGAGAGATAGAGAGGGAGAAATAGCAAAAAATATGGAGATATTATTTTTTTTAAAAAAATGAACATCACAAAAGAGTCGGGAGAAAAAAAGAGAACGAAGATTATTTGGCAACTTGTGACGAAAATAGCACACAGCACTTCATTTTTCTAAATCCCACCCGCCACTCACTCATCTTCGGACTCTCTCTCTCTTCATCTCTATCTTCATCTACATCTCCCTATTCCTTCCCGTTCTCTTTCACCCTTTCTCTCTCTCTCTCTCTCTTCCTGCTTTTGCCACCAGAGCGCGGGGTTGTAAGGGGGGCTTATTGATGAGTTTCTCGGTTCCAGCAAAATCCTTTCTAATTAACACTTTGAAGCCTTCATCCATCGTGCGAAAGCAGCTACTAGACGCGAAATTAGGACTTTATTAAGAGACAGCTTGGAAAGATAGAAAGAGAAACGGGAGATGAGAAATACCATCGTCTATGGTACCCAAAACGTTAATATACCGCTATAACATACATTACTTTTATCTTTTCCATGAACTTTATGGTCGTTACAGGAGATCTGAAGTACGTTGTAAAATAGAGGCAAGAAATTAATTTTTATTTGTAGTAGTACGTAAAACTATCATAAAATTAATAATTGAAGTGGCTTAAGTAGTTAACAGACAAAGTTAGGTCAACAAAAATACCATACAATGAATATAGTTGTTCAATTGTCTACAATTCCTAAGTTTAACGTTCAAGTCGTTACTTCTAAGTTTAATTTTCAATGTGTATTCAAACTTTAGACAATATTAACAACACTAAATCCAGAGTACCATAGAATAAAATAAGTGTAACATGGCGAGATAATAGAATCTGCAACGAGAAACATGCTAAGTCGGTTTATGTTTTGTGGTATTATCAACTGCATTTGGTTACAGGAAAATGAACTAGATGGAGGGCAAGTTCGTTGTACGAGGGCCATTCAAATATGACCTCCAAATTTTCTTCCAGTAAATTTGTTTGACAAATTATGCTTACTGCACTGCTGAACAAAAAATTGTATATTTGGAAATTTTAACATTTTCGAAATGATTTCCAAGTGCTAATTATGAATTTGATACTAACTTTCTTCCAATAGAATTTCAGACGCAATCGGTCAACTTTCGTTTTGTGAAAACACGGCAGTTGTAAATGCATGATGATGGTAGTTACAGCTATTGATAGTAACTAGATGGCAGTAAAAGAAATGGCAATATTCCTTCGTTACTCTTGTTCATTTTCTTTATTTGGTTGATATAAGCTTGGAAGGTATTTACTTTTTAAAATTGAATTTGACTGTTATTAAAACCTGATTTTATATGGGCCAGTCTAGCAACTTTTGACTTCAGTCCGTCACGATTCGACCCTTTACACTTGGTAAAAATCCTCAAACATCCATGCCCCTGCCGAGATTCGAACCCTGAACCTTCGAATCGTTGACCTAACGCTTTAGACCGCATGGCTACTCGGTCCACTCGTCTGTTATTTATCTAAGGTTTGGATAAAATGTTTTGATACAAAGGAAATAACTAAAGGTCAACACAGCAACACCTAGTAAAAATATATATCAGACGACGGACATATCTCGATTCACATGATCACTAACGTAAAATAAGGCTTTATCTCTAAATTACATTTACCGAGGCTCAGTGGTAGAGCGTTGGCGTAGCATTTGGGAGGTGATGGGTTCAATCCCAGCGGCCGACCATCCTGACTAAGGTTTTTCCAGGGGTTTTCCTCAGTCATACCTGGTTAATGCCGGGAGGACACCTTCAACATAGGCCCTGGCCAACATCTTCCCGCATCCTTTCTCTTCCCCTATCCCGGCCTGAGCCTTAGATGCCTAAAGACAATAAAATATAATTTAATCAAATTCAATCAATCTAAATTATATTTAGTCCACGATGTTCGAGCCAATATGTGCTACTTCTACAAAAGCTGACTGCACATCACGCGTACATATTGTTTTATCAACTGTTAAATTTTCAAAGGTTTGGACATGATACGGCTGTATTCCGAGGTCTTGTATCACTATTATCAACACAGTTTTCTTGGATATCCCTATTTTCAAACTGCACCGTGTAGTTGACTTTCCAGTACTAGCCAAAAGTGGCTGCTGCAGACAGTGATGTTTGCTTCAATTCTTTGTGCTCAAGTCAGTCCGACATTCCCATTGTAGTTATCAAAAACCAAGCATATCCGCACAAATTTATTGTATGTACAAGAAATGTGTGCGGATGGACTCGCTATTTTATAACAATAATGAGAATGCCGAAAATTTTTCGTACATAAAACAAATTGTTTAACGGCTGGGTCGATATCACCTTTCCTCGAACTTCTTCCGAGCAACTGTTGGAGAGCCAAATCCTTGCATCAGACCTACCACTACTCTTCTTTTTTCTAAAGTGAACCTGGACGCCATTCGAGCTGCAAATAAGAGGTAACGGTTACATATGGAGATCTGAATTGCAAAACATCCTAAGTCCATTGTTTCGTATTTGCATTTTTTTATATTCATCGGTATCTATGTTCCGAGGGCTATCCCCTTGCATAAATATTAGGTACATCCTGATCCAAACTCAAAAACTTTTTTTCAGTAGAAAATAATTTCAGCTGAACAGAATAACATAGTAAGGAGTTGGAATGTTTGTTTTCCTCCTTCAGAAAAAAATACTCCTGTCGACTTGAGATGTTTTGCAGTTCAGGTCTTCATATGTATTATGCGATTTTTACAATGTTGTTCACATTCCATTTTTTCATAAGTAGTATACAAAGTGTATACTTAAAACTAAGAACCACTAAAGATAACAGATTATGCCATAATTGTGAGTCACCCTGTGTAAAATTTCTATTCCGTTTCTGGTATTTAGATAGCAATGATATAGTGCAGGAGTTGACAACCTTTCCGAATTTGTGGGCCACATGATGTGAAATTTTAAGAGAAGCGTCCCGAATACCTGGTAAAGAGAAGTAGAGATCCTATTGTCCATCTCTTGCCTATTCTCTTCATCTCATCCTCACTTTCTAATCAATTATGTATCTAGCTGGTTTATCAGTTTGTCCCATCACATACTTCTCGAGTTTCCATGTTTTGCCACACCTTCGTGGAGTTTCTGCTCCATATAATACAAAGTTTATAAATCTTTCTAGCTCACTAGCACAAAACTTCTTATAATCGCCACGTTTTCAACCATTACTCCTGCTTTCAAACACTTACTTGAACAGATCACTGAGTCATCTTGGACTCCAAGATCGTCGAAGTGATGAGGGTGTAATCTTCGAAATTGCCGATAGAATGTGTAGTTTCCGTGGTAGCTTTGTGTATGTCACCTGGTGAAAGCGAACTGATTGTCCACGAACATGTAATACTTCTAAAGTTTGACAACGTTTCCAGCTTTTAATTATCATGTGGCAAGGAGGAGAAAACCAAGAGTGATCCAAAGAAATTCTTAAGAACAAATCGAATGATATTATTACTGAAATGTATTTTAACACGTTCTTTTTCAGATTCACACATCACATTTTCCATAAAATCAAGGAATTCCAGAATGTCCTGTACATAATGTGACGTAAAGAATATATTTCTGTATACAATCATAAGCGAGTTGACGAGTTTGGAAATCAAGTTGGCATATTTACGGCAACAATGTAACATCGTACGCAGCAATCCCTGACGACTGCCAAAGTCTGACGAAATTTTAGGCTTATGAGTTGGCAGCAATGTTGTATTGAACACAGAAAGGTTTTTTACAAGTGTGGGCTTGGAACGTACTTTAGATTTCTTATAAGTAAACATAACTTTGCAGGATTCAGCTATAGTTAGGCCTATGTTGCCATTTAATTCAAAGAGTACATATTTTACATGCTTTTCAGTTCTCACATTTTAAGCCATCATGTATGCCAATGACATCAGAAATTTTCTAGTAATTCAGACAAGTTATATAAAAAATTCCGTGTCGAAGCTTCCTGGTTCAAGAAGAACGCTTATCTTTTGAAATCTCTGGCACTCATTACCGCAAGTTTACGGATCGTACAAATAAGCCGTCTGCAGTAGATGAAGATAGAGACGAAACCTGATGAAGACAACCGACACATCCAAATGAATCTGCAAGATGGACTAGACGACGATACAATAATGGACGACACCATGATTTAAGCTTCAACCGTACAGGTATGATGGTTGACAATATCTTTATTCGGACTGGTATTCATAGATTTTCTAAATTCTACTCTTTTTATTATAAACTATTCTCACTCACATGTACACAGACTTAGTTGCTCATTTCCCCTTCCTTTAGGCATCTTTAATGTATGTTATTCACAAAACAATTTATTTTGATTAAATGAAACTTCATTTGTGCCGCCGTGGCTCAATGTTTACTTCTGGTGGTAGGGGTCGCTGGTTTGATTCCTGCTCATGCCATGTAGACTTTGTGGTGGACAAACACAGTGTGCGTGGATTTTCTCGGGGTTCTCCTGTTTCCTCCCATTTTCTTCATCCCACAAATTCATCCCATCATCATCCATCCAGCCTGAGCCAAATTTGTTTAAAGGCCTTAAAAATTAAATTCAAATTCAATTCAATGAGATGTTTTATATCTGAGTTACGTCCCAAATTCATCCTAGTGCCTTTTAATTATTGTCGTTTGTTGATTCCGACAGTTTTGCTTACTTGTGCATAATATTATGATTTTACAAGATCTCATATTCGTTTTGCTGCGTTCTGCTAACTACACAGGGAACGCTTCATAATAACGTCCTTTAAAACACATGACCTTACTTGTGTAGGAAAACAGCAAATCCTCATTTTGACATACACTACTACCGCACACAAATACCATGGAGTCACTCTTGATAAATGTGTAGTAGATCTTAGATAGGAGAATAATCAACTAGCCTTTTAGAGTTCACATATTTTATGGTCTTCATATTGAAACACGTTGCAGAAAGCGCATTATAGCTACGTATTACAAACCTAAAGAATCTGAAGAGAAGAAGGATGAATTTGGATTAACTGAGTTACCTTCACATAAATCTTTATACTTCGTTTTCTGCGACTGTACTAGTAACCAAAGTTTCACTAACTTTAAAATTTCAACTCATGATCAATAAATTTCTTTCATTACCAATAAAGTTTCAGTTCACTCAATCAATTTCACTTATCTAAAAGCTTTTGTAGTTTCATCACTTACTTCCTAGACACTTGAACAGGTTTTATTTTCTTTCCTAGTTTTGATGTTTACTCTGATTGCATTTGCTCCAGTAATAATTACTTTCAATTTCTTTACGATTATATTGATTCCGGGCTGTAACATTTTTTAATCTTCTTTATTATCTTGTGAGATGTTTTCCTCTCTGCAATAATAACTACATATTTTTAATTGTTTTAAAACTTTCATGAGGATACAGTTTCATTACACTTTCCAATACACAGTTTAAACTACACTTACCGTGTTTAATATTTGAGTCATTGTGTTGTAAATGAGCGTAAAAGCGGGGGTGTTAGAACAACGTATGGATGATAAAAGTTGAACTGACTTTCTAAACATTAAAGTGCAGTAATTACTAGAACATTTAACATTGCAGCTTAGTTTCCTCTTCATTTTTATTCAGATTAATTATCAGCTGAAACACTATACATTCGCTTTGGTAAATTTACTTCAAATGTCCAGTTTTGTTGTAAGGTTGAAGAACAAAAAGGGGAAACAATTACGGTTTGTACAATTCGAACATTCGATTGGAGACAGGAACAGCAGGAGAAAAAAATACTCTGGCAAATTTGCAGAAAACTGGATCAATATGATGGTAGAGAAAGATATCATTGTCAAACTCGCTTCGTTCCTCTAAACCATGGACTACAGCCAGTATGTCCCAACTTTATTGTTTTCCGATGTGGTCGGGAATTTGTCCAGCAAATGAACACCTCGGGGCAGCGGCGAAAACCATCTGCTCGGTCAAGTTGACTCCGAAAAACGTCCAGGAATATGGATGGGTAGTCGCACTCACACAACGGCTAGTGGCTAACAGAGACTATAATAGAAAACTCTTGGTTATACCCCATCTATTTCATCACTGAAAGATCCTGTCTAAAGGTAGAGTGAATGAAGCACGCTAAGAGAAAGAGGGAGCGAGGGAGAGAGGAGCAAAGCAGAAGTGAGAGAAAAAGGATATAAACTTTGTTTTCCAGAATCAATATTGTTTCTGCAACGAAGTAATCTATAGTGAACTCTACTTAATTCAACGTTTACTTAAGCATTTTCAGGAAATGTCCATTTTATTATACATGACACACTGCATTTATGTGTTATATTTTTCTGCTTTTGAAATAGTCCATTACTTGTTGTCTATAGTTCAGAATTAAGTGCTAATTGAAACGAAATAAGTGATGAAACATTTACTAGTAGTAGTATAAGAAATTGACGAGCGTTCTTTTTAAACCACTAGATAAAACATGAGGATTAGAAGTAAGACAAATGTTATATACTAACTAGTTTTAATAAAGAGAGTAATATGATTAAAAAACTAACTGAACTATGGCTTACGGAACTCGCAATTTCATCGCCGCACTAACAAACGTTCGCAATTGGATTCTATCCTGGGCAATAACAAGCCAGTTTTCATCAAGATCGCCTAGTCTCGAAGATCCTTTCTAATATTGTTCTCCCAACGACGTCTTGGTCACCTAATGGTCTTCTTCCATCCAGGATAGAATATTACCTTCGTTTCCCCCCCATCCGAGCTACATGGTCTGCCCACCTTAGTCGTCGCAATTTCATTATTTTTACATAATCTGGTGTATCATATAGTCCATGTAGCTCTTCAATATACAGCCTCCTCCATTCTCCAGTCATCTTGTCCCGTTTCGGCCCGTATATCTCTATCAACCTTATTTTCAAACACACGTAATTTATGTTCATCTTCTATGGTTATACTCCAACCTTCGCAACCGTAAAGTATTACCGGCAGAATAACCGTTCTCTATATTCAGTTTCAATTTCCTTGATATTAATCAGGATGTTAGAAGTTGATGTAATGAATATAAACATACGTTGCACGATACTAAGCGACTTTCTATATCTTCTGTGACCTCATTTTTGCTTGTTACGTATGCTTCAAGTATTTAAATTTGTTTACTTTCCTTATGATTTCATACATATTATTATGATTGTTTGCCTTCATTCCCTGTGTTTCGGCTTGTTATCATGTATTTTGTTTTATCTATGTTTACCTGTAGACCTATCTCATCGCACACTTCTACTAAGACATCGATGTTGCTTTGTAGTGCATCTATATCGCCCCTATTAAATCTACTGTACATCATCTGCGTATACGAGCAGTTGATTCAAACCATTCAATGATAGTCCCATTTTGTCCCCTTTAATTTCTAAAATTGCATATACTACCGCAAAGTTAAACAGTAGTTGTGATAAGGCATCGCCTTGTTTCAATCCTTTGCGAAACTTGAAACTATCTGACATATTATTACCTATTCGTACTCTGCTTATTTGGTCGCTGAAACACATCTTTACTAGTTGAACCAGTTGTTTCGTAATTCTAAATCGTATCAGGATACTGTATAACTTTTCTCTTTTGATAGAATCATATGCTTTCTTAAAATCAATGAATAGCTGATGAACCGTCCCATTGTAATCCCATGTCTTCTCCATAATTTGTCTCAAGGCGAAAATCTGGTCCAACGTGGATCTATTTCCTCTAAGTCCACATTAATGATCTCCAATTATTTCATCTACGTATACACTTACCGGTAGTGTGTTAACAGAATATTATTTAATATTTTGTAACAAGTTAGAAGTATCGAGATTCCATGGTAATTATTAGAGTCCGATTTATCGCCTTTTTTGTAAACGCGGAACTATTACTGAGGTTTTATATTCCTTTGGAAGCATCTCCTCTCACAAAAAACACTTATCAATTTATGTAGTTCCTTGATTAGTGCCGTTCCTCCGGCTTTAATTAATTCGGCTAGAATATTGTCAACTTTTGGTGATTTGAAATTTTTTAATTGCTTTACCAATATTTCGATATCGATCTCGCTAAATTCGGATATATATGTATATAAATGCATCAATAGTCAATCCACTACTGGATGAGGCCTCTCCCAGGGGGAGGAGTTTGCGTATTGCTCCCACACTGACCAGACGTTTTGGGAGAGGATAGCCGAAGCTCTCAACTCTGATCACCACTGTCTTTTATTCACAGCAGCAGCTCCACAACTGCATAACGATGCTGGATTGTCACCGTTCCAGATCCTAACGCCTGGGGAAATTTTCTTTGGGAGGATACACATTATTGATTGGAACCGTCTACACTTAAAGAAAGGGCGTTGAATACTCATAATTTGCACGTAATTAGTTGCAACAAAGGTGTTTGTTTTACTCATAAACCACTTGCTTTGACCTGACGGTGTGATTCTAAGAATATCTTAGGACGACTCCAAATAAACCTTAAAGGTGTACTTTTAATGAATAAACAGAAAATTCAGCCAGAGCACACTGGTTTATTGCCCTCTTAGTGGTGGTTCTATAGCAGTACGATTTCGATTGGACGGCAACGAGAGCATTGAGTACGGAGAACTAAGCAATGCTGAAACATAAGGAGATTTCAAGCATACCTGAATAGCGTGAGGCAGTGAATCCAAGGCTCTTAGGTTCGTATCTGTTTGGAGATTGCTTTTTGATGTTCCTTGCTTCTGGTTCAAACACAGTGGGGCTAGAGATATCTGGTTTCCATTGGCAGGTGGAGGATAAGAATGGTAAGAGTGCACAGGCCTACAATAAATTTAATGCCCACGGAATCTTCAGTGTTACTAATCATGAATGACATGATGGCAGCGATGAACTATATTCAAACTAGTTAGTTCGTGTCATCTCGTCTCGACTCCGTCACGGCCTGTGAATCTCTCTCACTTGACTCGTTTTGACTGAGGTAACATCTGGTCTTAAATGCAACGTTTTATTCTGCATAATGAGGAATTTTTGGAACTTGTCTTCGAATTTGTAGTATTTACTACCTTTTGCTTATTTCCATTCTGTGTTTTCTGTCATTGTTTACTTCTCCTTTAAAAATACAGTAAATATTTTTAACGTTGGGTAAAGACTAGAATCGAAATACAATCGATTTAGATTTCGTTTCCACACTATCCTTTCCAACTTCCACTTCTCTTTCTGACCCCCTGTTTTCGTGGTAAAACGTTTCTTTTGATGATTGCATTGCTGTAAATCTTCGGGTTTGAAACGTTTACAGGATTTGCACTGTAGGTAACCACCACTCTAAATAACCAACTGTAATATAGAACGTGTCAGATTCTTAAAACGTGTAGTAGAGTAAGCAACAGGATGTTATCTATTCTGTTGGCGCTAGGTCATTAATTAAGCACGACTTGGAAAGAGGCACATTTATGTATGATATGCGTGTTCTTAGCCCCACCGTAAAAGGTTAAGGAAAAATTTGGTAATCGGTTTGGTATAATAAAGTGACTTTTAGATTATACTGAAAAAATAGGTTGAATGTTGCTGATGTTTGTCTGCCATTTAAGACAATTCAAAAGCTTACAAGACTCAATGGCAAATTAGAATTTGGGCTTGAATGCGTTTGAAGCATGTCACAAGTAGAAAAAACAAAAACAAGAAACATGAGGTTTGTGAACGATTGAATTCACGTGACTTAATATTTAACTTATTTCCGAAAGCAAATATAACCATTAATTAGAGTGGCCGACATAAGCATTGGAACAAAGCAACTTTTGCCTTTAATATAAGTACAATATCACAATATATATATATATAATAAATCACAGCCATATTCAATCCACTAGTGGATGAGGCCTCTCCTCGAAGGGAGGAGTTGGTCTACTGCTCCCACGCTGACCACACTGGTTGGGAGAGGAGAGCCGAAGCTCTCACTGTGATCGCCACTATCTTTTATTCACAGCAGCTCCCCAATTGTCCTCACGATGCTTGGTCAACACCCAAATATTTGAGTCCCCACCGGGAATCGAACCCGGGACCGCTTGCACTGAAGTCGAGTAGTCGAGTATATATATATATTCACCACTACTCGATTCCACGTGGCGGGCTGCGTCCTTAACCTGGGGACTGCGTCCTCTTTATTGTAAGCATGCTCTGCATGGGGCTGCGCCTCCATCGTGCAGTTACGCTGTAGCTGTTACTACCACCACCACCACTACTACTACTCCTGCTACTACTAACCGCCAGCAACAATACTCCTGCGAAATACTACTATAATGCTCTAAAACACTAAACATATTTACAACAATCCATATTTAAATTTAAAAAATTATAAACGAATTTATTTATGTTGGATTGTTGTTTTAACTTAAACATGGAAACGATGTACTTATTTCATTGTTATAACAGTGAAATCACTGTTTTTATTAATTTCTTCGTGACGCAGTCACTTGCGGTTAACAAAAATATGATAACTTCACAAACTGGAAAATTATTTAATCATTTGTGAAAAATCATTACAATCTGTTCAGTCGTTTTGGATTGCTGTGGGAACAAACGTAACGATATTCATTTTATATAGAGAGATACAATACAAACTGCTGATAAAGTTTGTTATCCAAACTGGGTAACATATTTTTTTTTAGAACGGAAAGCAAAATATTACTAGTATATGGAAAACAAACCAATGGATTAATTGAATACCTACGGCGAGAACGTCTAAGCCAGAAAATAATGTTTTTGAGAAAAAGAAAAATACTATAAATATGTAAACCATAACCAACAATGTTTCCTGCTAGCGGGATATAGAAGGATACTGAATAAATATGAAAAAAAAAAATGTTTTATTTTAGTAACAGCACAGTTAGCCTTATTTTTCTTGAAAACACGATTATGTAGCGTGGACGCGTATATATGCTTATGTAGCAGCTGGTAAAATAAATTAATTATTGGTATTTGTTTTATTTGCTTGAAGCTCTTTGTGCCTCAATATTTCGTTCGTATCCCCACAGGTTTCCAAGAGATAGCAAGAACAATGTAGAGTAGGAATGGGAACTCCTCTGCCTAAGACTTACATTATGAAAACTCAATAGTATTAGTTCTTTATGTTTTGTGTCGTTTGTTCTTTTTGATGTCATTAAAAACATTTATATTAACATTTAAAATTAAACTCAACACATTTGAGTAACTTGTTACCGGCTGTAGCATAATTGCATAGACACATATTAAAATAGTCTTACCGTAAACAATTACTTGCATGATAATACAATATGATAACTTTAAAATTAATTTTGGTATTACCTTAACTTACTTCTCGCGTGATGTTTCCGAACGAAATAAGTCACATGCTCATGAATTAGATCTCATGGAAGTAAAGTTTAAGAAAAACAAATGTTACAATTATTTATGGCACTTTTGAAACATTATATAAACATGAACATATTTTGTACATGATTATTCTTATTATGCTTTACTGTTAATTAATTTACTAAAATATGTAAGAATTTCGTAACGATTCTTACTCGTTTTGTGTCAAGTACAAAACAAATGATGTTAGAATTTTACTGAGGTTATAAGTTTTGGTTATTAAAATCAGTATAATTTGCTGTATTAGTCGATGAACATGTCACTTTTCCCAGTCAATCAGCTACTTGGCTCAAGATAAAGTTTGAAATTTACCGACGATCGGACGGTCAGAGATGGTCTATTCCGCTTGAAGCCGCCCTCGTAGACCTAGCATTTCCTGAGCTGTAAGTTATCGGCAGATGGTCAGAAGAACGGATAGACTTATTCATAACACCCACTACCAAAAAGAAAGAGGTCTTCAGGGTGAACTTTTGGATCAGTCCGAGGTATAATTAAAATCAGAAACATAAAATATTGGGAAAGTAATTAGGAAAACCTCCCCACAAAAATGGAGAATGAAATTCTAAGTACGTAAAACGGATTATTACAAATTTGAAATTCCCTAAAGGACAACATATTAGCGCGGCGATTCCCCTAATAATCGCAACGTCTTTGGTCTCTTGATAGCATTTTAGACACGCAAGCAATTGGTAATACTGACAAATAGACTGCTTAAGGATGAGAGCACCCATAGTGTTCTCCTATCTTATCGGATTAAATTTATGTTGCTGTTCCTGAAGTTAGGTCTAACGAAACAGTAGCAATTCGAAAAAAATAATTTTAAAAGAAATGATTCACAACACTGATTTACTGCAGGAATCAAGTCAGTTTCTTTGGCTCTGAGCTAGTTTAACAGAGACCTTTTCTAACGACGCCTCAAGCATCTTTCTACACCTTGAGGTTCCTGAGATTGATTTTTTGGACACGAGCTGAAAACTGACAAAGGGGTGCTTGAGGATGGGACGCACACAGTATGGTTTCTATTGTCTCGAATAATGTTTATACAAAGTTTGGTGCTCTGCATGTAACTTACTGTAATAGAAGCAAGTTCTAAAATTTAATATATTAGAAATTAGTTTGGCAACACTAACAACTTTAGTGCCTAGGGACGCTGATACTCACAGTATTTGTCTGTTGAGTTGAACAATATTTATGTCAAATTTGGTGCTGATGAGTCTAACGGAATACAAGCAATATGAACATCTATTTTTTTTAAATGGATAACACTAACTCACTATACCAAATCATGATAGTTCCTGCGATTCTGAGCTAGTGTATCCGAGATATTTCCAATGATACCTCAAGCATTTCTCTATAACTTGTGGTTTCTGAGATTTATATTTTAGTCATGAACAGAGGAACGGACGGCCTGATTAAGCGGGATCATAATGTATCTTTCTCAGAGCTTTGCTATCAAGGAACCTTAAATATCATTGAACAGCTCAAACTTCTGAGCCCAAGTTATATACAAGCCCTGGATCCACAATTGCATCAAAGAATACAGGTAAAACCAAAACGTTTGAAAACTCGCATAAGAAGAGAGAGAGAATAAGATTCAAACAGGAACACCAGAATTCTTCATATCCAATCCATTATAACACCAACCTCTCAAGTAATGAAGAAATCCGATACAAGTAAACAAATACAAATTTAAAATTTTTAACCACAACAAAAGATCCAAACAAAACCAAGGATGACAACAGAAACAAAACTTGACCCAAACTCAGACAAACTAAATACAGTGAAAAATTTAAAGGAACATTAACAACCAAAGAAATAAAAAACAATGGAGATTCAAAACTAACATTCCAAACAAAGAAAACATCAAAAAGAGTAAACAGCTTTTAATGCACATAAATTCAGAAATACAAACTCTAAAATTACAGATAAGCGATGATCATTCCGAATTGAAGTGTTGACTAATTAAAAAAAAAAGTGGCAGACCCAAAACTAACAATCTAATTCAACAAACTAGATACTATTATCCAATAAAGATATCAAGACCAAATTATCAACCTAATTAAGTGCTCAAATGTACTGATAACCAACAGTTTAGTCCCAAGACACAGAAATAGCTAACAGAATCGCTGAATCCGAATCTCATCAAACCCGAAAAAAACTATGAAAAATATACAAAATTTCAAGTTTACTTAATGAAGAACTGCAGATCCTCTATTAAACCAAGTAGGAGTACAAAACCTGATCTTTTCACGGAGAGATACGAGTATACATGAACTGGATTACCAAAGATTAGAAGAAATATAAAGAAACTACTCCTTTATCTGTTAGTCGAAGCTTCAGAACACGTGTGTTGCCCATAATCTCTTGTTTGCACCTCGACCATAACGAGCTCATACTTCCCAACACAGTTCAGACCGGGACCAGAGATAATTATTCAGAAAAAAAGATAGAAACTGTAAGAGGAAGCGTTGTAAATCACTTCACATATGACTCTCACTCCAACTTGACTCAAACTAAATACTTCTTAGCGAACACTGAAACGATACACGTATCAAAGTTGAAAATGCAATACAGCAAGATGAATATCTGAAACAAATTTCCACCAGTATTTTATTGCAATACTCTATTCCTTGATTTTATATAGAAACCGCTAATATTCTTCTAGTAGAACAGTTAGTCTTCTAGGAAACAAGGATAAACTCTTGTTGTAATCTTGACACAAACAATTTAATTGGCTGTATTAGGCTCACTATAAATACTTGTTTAAGCACAGGAAAAATAAACACTACAAATTCTCTTTTCCCAAAAAATCCCATTATTCTTCATGATTCCATTCTTCTGAGCAGATGCCACAAGGCCTGAACAAACACCCTAGCTCCTACTACTCGAACAATTCCGTACACGGTATACAACAACCCCGAGAGCCAAATAAGATTCACCACAATGACTTCGTTCCAGTTTGCCAAGCTGATCCAACAAATAAAACAAACAAAAATCTTCCCAGTTTTTCTGTCTCTGTATTAGTAGAAACAGAGCTTAAGTTTATCTTAAAAACGGAATTATTTCTAAAAATAATCTTTAGGAACCTTTGCAGAACAATTGTAATAATGTTCCATAGGACGTTACAACAAACAAATGGACATACATTTAATATAAGTAGGACTGTTCAACTTTTTAAACCTAGAACTCGAAATTCAATGTTCAAAGAATCTAAATCGTTTTCGAAACATCGAAAATAGAAGTTTCGATTAAAATTCAAAATAGGTTTTTCAACTAAATCAGAATCAATTAATTATTTTTGGATCAAAATCCAAACCAATTTTACGATAAACAATATAAACTGACTTTCTCTATTAAAATCGAAATCGTTAATTTCGATTAAAATCGAAGTGTGTGAAATCGACTTTTCGATAAATATCAAAATAAAGTTTTTTTTAAATAAAAATCGAAACTGATTGCGATTAAAATAAGTTATTTAGAAAATTACAGCTACGTTAACTGATCTTAAAGTAAGATTTTTTAATGTCGTCCTCTTAAGTAGTTTCTATAGAGCGATGCCACATGTCACGAACTGACCTTAACAATACACTTTTCGACTGTGTCTTACAATATCTCTCAAAAATAAAGAAAACGAGACTTGAGCACATCGTATTCGTCCAAACTATGCAAAAAATATGGGGCCATCATCAAAGACGAATGTGATAAATTTTATTTTTATTTAAAAATTTTGCCGAATATATAAATATAATAAGCGTATAGGACGAGAAACACTGCGCCAAGAACTGACATCTGTGAATTATTAAATGATTTAACTTGTAAGTATTGCTTTATTTCTGTAAATACTAATAGGAACAAACAATTGAACTCAATTATAGAATCTGGATAGGATACCACTATAAAGTATAATGCGTGCCCAAAAATCTTGTGTTCCAAAAGATTATAATTTTAAATCCATATTAGAGCGATTTCACGAATATATCAAGCCCAGTAGTAAAAAGTCAAACGTACTGTACATATTTGTAGATTAGTGCAATCAGCTATTGGGAGGTATTCAGGGGAGGTATTCAGGAAAGTAGAAGGAGCAAAATGAAGATATGGAAGTGCTCATTCTAAGGAGCGCGAAAATAGGAGTTTACTCCCCTCGCAAAAATACAGCTGAGACCCTGAGTATACGATGTGTGCTTACAAAAAAAATATTTAAAAAGTCGTTAGTACAAATGAATAGCGAGCTTCTGTTGTTGGATTATTTAACAAATTAAAATACGATTTTACTTCATTTTAATTAAGAGTTATTCAACTAAAAATTTATGAGTACAAAATTGAAAAAAAATATATATATATATATATAATCGGTAGCGCGCTCGACTTCAGTGTAAGCGGTCTCAGGTTCAATTTCCGGTGGGGGCTCAAAAATGTCGGTGTTGACCCAGCATCATGAGGAAAATTGGGGAGCAGCTGTGAATAAAATACAGTAGCGATCACAGTGAGAGTTGGCTTTGGCTCTCCTCTCCCAACGCGTCTGGTCAGCGGGGGAGCAGTAGACCAACTCCTCCTTTTGGGGAGAGGCCCCATCCACTAATGGATTGAATATGGCTGTGAATTATTATTTATTTATATCAATATATATATATATAGCCCCATTGGGTAAGTCGTTAGGGTGTCTAAATACAGATTGATGGGTCCAGGGTTCGATTCCCGGCGCCGTGCTGCCAAGGATCTTTTTCCAAGGCGTGTGGGTCTGGAACGTTGCCCACCCAACATCGTAATGTAATTAGGGAGCTGTTATGAATAAAAGACAGGGGAAATGTAAGTGTGAGTGTAAGTGTAGGTAGCAAAAATAGTGCGTGATGGCAACTATATAATGTACGTGAGTATGTTTATATATCGTTATTGAATCGAGAACGTGATCCCAATATCTCTGCTAAAAATGCACAATTCGTTACTTTTAAACTTCTCGGAGAAATATGGCAATCACAGTCGAAAATTATATTCTAGATGTAAGTTTGTGAGGCGTGATATTTCTCATTAATGATTTACACAAAATATGTTGTGATTAGAAAAGTTTTAAATGTATTTTGTTCAGCACTTGGTCTTAACTCACCACATTAAGCAATTTACTTTTCACTAAATATTATACAGCGTACAGTGTATTAGTATCGATAAAATGAAAGAATAAAAGCGAGACGAAACAATATACATAAAATGATGGAGGGAGAAATTTAAACACACCCAATAAAAATGAAACCAATGGATGTCTGTTAGACAGAGGAAAAGAAATGAGAAATAGAGAAAAGGTGGGGGGGGGAGAATAAGGAGGAGAAGGAGGATAAGAAGAAGAAGAGAAGGGAGCACAGATAGAAATATGGAACGTAAACGTAGTAAAAAAGGACGTAACGTTATAATGTACTGTTCCCAGAAATCCAACAGGTTTTGGACTGTCACCAGGTTTAGAATTCGAACCCGCTCTGACACGGTGATTCGATTTAGACCGATAGCCCGAAGGACAAGGTATATATTTTTAATTATTTTCTTGCGTTTGAAGAGTGTTTCTTTCAGGGGTGACCAGGATCGGAGATGTTAGCTAGATAAAACAAAAAATATGAAGGCCGAAATTCTCAGTTAAGGCTCAATCCAAGTGGGTTTTCCCGCGTTTTTCCTTACAAGAAAACAGAAATTAACTTTCATGGACCGAAGTTCGTTTTCTCCTTCAACAATGAGTACAATTAAAAATTATTAAATGCTAGTATTAACTGAAGGATTGTGTGCAGACACTTCTGGAACATAATTCTGTCCCAAACGTGTCTGCACATAATCATGACTTTACTATCAACATTTTATTAAAACTTATTCTACTCATTATTGAAGGACGAAACGATCTTAGGCCTGTGGGAGTTAATTTTTTTTCCCCTCTTTTGAAATATGAATAATTGACGTAAATTAAAAGGGAGGGAAAACCAATTGGATTGAACCTTAGTTAGATTTTCTAGATAGGTTCAATCAGTGACTGGTTCATTAGGGTAAATTTTGGGCCGGGTCAATTATGTTGGGTCAGGCCCGGTCACCGTATCATGAAAAGTGGCCCGGATTTTGCTCTGGAAACGCACATGTACGAAAAGGATAAAGATGAATAGAAATAGAGAAGAAAGGAAAAAGGAAAGACATGATAAGAATAATCAAGAAAGAGAGGAAGAGAGAGAGAGAGAGAGAGAGAGAGAGAGAGAGAGAGAAATGAAAAACATGAAAACTACATTATCATTATGCTAAAGAACATACACACACTGTTTAATCTGATTCTCACCATTGATGCTTTGTAAGTTCTCCATCCGGAGATGAAAATCTGTTTGCAATCTTCATCTTATGCGAAAAAACTGTTAGCTGGATATGAATCTAACCAGGTCTTCTTGTTTAAAGTTTGAAGCGGTAGCTACTACTCCACATGCTAGCTGCCTAAATGCTGCTTAACAAATTGTATAGTGTTTTTTTCTAAGAATAATAACATTAAAAGCGGATCATCAGATCAATGAGGAGTTTTGCATTTTACCGTTAACTCCATAGACTTTATTTTGCCCTTCCCAACCAACACTCGTAAATCTCTTCTTTTCTATAGTGACTCAAGTGTTTGCTTCCGCTTTCTTAAGGATTCTCCGTTTTGTATGAGAAGTCACCTATTCGATTCTTCACGATCATTTGGTAAAAAATAAACCTTGGCTTTAACAGAGTTTGGACCTATGTTATCTAGCTTTAGTACTGAAAAGTCGAGCACGTTACCTCTACACCGCAATTCTGTGATGCGAAGTGTAGAAGTATCATATCTATATCTGTCTCTCTCCTCATATATTAATCGTACGGTATTGCGAAGTCAACGTAATTATATATTAATAATGATGTAAAGACAAAAATACTTTGCTTATGGATTTTCCACCAAGAACACACATTTTTACTACACCATTCTATAGAATATTTTCTGCTCTTTTAAAGGGTGTCCCATATCTGTATTTGGTGTTTGTCGTGAGATATTTATGTTATTATGTTCCGATGTCCATATCATTATATATAAAGATGAAAAAACAAAAATCTCTTTGTATGTTAGAGCTAGGGTGTTAGAGCAAGGAGAAAAGAGAGCAGACAATATTTTTCGAATGTTCATAGTGAAGTTACCAAGAATTTGTAATATCTCAATGAGCATTAATATTGTATGCAAGGAATTCAAATAATAAAATTTTCTCGAACAAGCGACAATAGGCAACCAGATAATAGCAACAACGAATAAGTTGTTAAAACTAATGTGGTGCACAAATCAAGTGAACTAAACAACCGGCCAATAAAATACGGTAGCATGAACGACAAAGCGAGGTAAGTGTACTTCCGATACGACACTATGTTATTAGTCTAATGCCAGCTTAGTAAATGCCTGCTACCAACGAAACGTTGTAACCACTGTGACGTTTGGTGGTGATAGATGTTTAGTGGAGTTTTGGAGTCCAATCTCGTATAGACTTGAACTGATGATTGTTGTTGCTGGTATTTTGAAAACTGCTCTGTACATTGAAATTCAGAAATACTTTCCACGCTGTTGCGATTGTATTGAACAAACACTTACAACCAAGAAAAAAAATAGCTCTTTGTAAACTTGCAGTTATTGTGAAATGATATGATGGGTGTTAAGAAGAACGATCTCAATACTGTCGTTATACACTTAGTATAAATTGCACAACTTCTGTTGTTGCACACTATTTAGTATTTCTGGAGGAACAGGGACAAATTCTATTTGCTGTATGTCAGTAAATTAGTGGAAAGCATCCGCGAAATCTATGCTCGGTGATCGAAGAAAACAACGACCTTACCAGGTATACATTTTTCATATCGAAACTTTACTGCTCTAGTTTATTGACAGCACATCTGCACTTTTATTGATATGGGAAAATATATTGTTAAAGAAGGCAATAAACAAGGAAAAATAGCAACCAATGGTTTACTTATTAAATCAATTCGTGACAAAATTAAATTAAGAAGAAATGTGTTTTTAAAATCCCTCCATATTAACAGTAAGTCCGTTTTGCTATAGAATTCGTAGTTATCTATCAAGAGGACGATATTCGGTAAAAGTTTTTCTTTTTTCTTTCTTGCTCCATCATCTGCTGGTTTACATAAAAGAGAAGTGATATGAATGGATCTCTCTCTCTCTCTCTCTCTCTCTCTCTCTCTCTCACGCATATATATATTACACTTTCTGGAAATATTTACAATTCCCAATATAATTGGTTTTGTTCTATTTTTCAAAATCCGTTTCGCATCATGTATGTGAAATGCGAAACATTGGCAACTAATGGACCAGTTTTTGATAATAACAGGCAAATATCGGCTTATTGGTTTCTGCCTAGAAAATGAGCAGTACCAAGCCCTTCTCCCACTGTTGTAAACACTAGAAGGGGAGGGAATGGTTTGGGGTACAATTTTCAGTAACAGTCGCGGGTAGTGAAAGTTGAGGAAGATAAGCAAAATTCCATTGCATTTCTCTGTATGTGTGTGTGTGTGTGTGTGTGTGTGCATTACTGTTTGATGGAAAGTTCCCCTGCTCAGAAAATAATCAGAGATACAAATCACGTCATGCGTACAAAATTTGCTTAGCTCAAACAAACAAAAAATTAGAGTGCAATGAAGAATTGATAATTGTGATTGTCTCTGAGTTCCAATTTTGAGCTAATATGTGCTGAACACTGATAAGCAGATGTCATCTCTTCAAAAAAATATTCATCTTCCCAAGTCCCCCAAACTCAGATGACTAATTCTGGTCTTTAATATATATGTGTATTCATTGCTTGGAATATATTTGGACTGTTGTGTTTTGACTGAGGAAAAAAGCTAATTTATAGGTATATTGTAGACTGTATAGATTGGTATTTTATATTCAATACCTAGTTTCAGATACAGTTCATTTGTATGTTCTATGTAGGAGATCTACAATTTTCCTAGTAAGAACGTTTTAGGGTACTTTCCAGACATTAAATATTAATCTCATTATATCTATCTATCTGTTTGTCTGTCTGTCTGTATATATGCATGTCTTTCTGTTCTCACTGTTTGCCTTTTCTATTTTGTCTGTGTGTCACTAACTTTCTGTCTCACACCCATGCTCTCTCGTATACAAACACACACAAACCGACACACACCTAATCACACACATACACGCATAATAACACACACACACGAGTAACATTTCACTGAAAGGATAAGATAAGAAAATATGAATTGTATGGGCGGTCACATTTCACTGAAAGAAAAAAGATATTTTAAATAAACATATTCTTTATTTTTTTTAAAAAAATAATACAACTAATCAAAGTTATAAAAGAAATACCTTTCCAAGCAAAATAGTCTAACTGGAAATATAGACTTAAAATTACCAAATGTTTTCATACTTTTATTCAAGTATTTTAATAAATAATTTAATGTATAGGAATTTTATATACACTGAACGATTAAAGTGTTAACTTCAGACCATCACTATTAAGATTTAAATCTTCGTGAACTTATTTTTACATAATTTTCTTCAGTTCAAAATGATTCGTAGTATCTTCAAATCTTGCAACGTTAATTTAACTCATTTCCCGACGTCATAGAATATTGAAATTCACAGAGACGTAAGTTGGGTCACAATACAATATTCCATACGTACTTTAATATATTTCTATATATTTATATATTTTAAAAACATGTTTTAATATTTATTTTAAATATGGACTGCGTTATCTTGAAATAAATACTATCCTGCAACAATATTGGGTTTGACTGGTTGCAAAATACTTTAGGATTTTGATAAAAAAAATATTAGCTTGAGAAAAATATACGAATACTGAAATAACTCGAAACAATAATAACAAAACTTTTTAAGAAAATACTTTTCTTAAACAATTCGTACTAAAAGGTAAAAATTAACCTTGTTTCTGAATGACTAAAAAGAAAAACATGGGGCGCGAGAATTCAAGAATTTATAAAATGAAAGTATATGAGAGTGCGCCTCATACTTTTCCTTTTCGTCATGCAGAAACAAGGTTATTTTTTTACCTTTTAGTATGATTTGCTTAAGAAAAGTATATCCTTAAAACGTAGTTTTATTATTTCTCTAAAAAAAAATATTTTTAATTTTATTTATCTTTTTGCCATTTCGTATTGGAGCTTACCAAAACCTCTATTCTTACTGTACTTAAAAATAAACAACATTGACTAAAACGAGCCATGAACACATTGTACAGTATTATAACATTTATACAATATATTACCATAACACCTACACTTACCGACACTTGAGTTCCAGTTTGTTTGTATCTCATCTTGAAAATATTCGGTTCCGAAAACTGTTTCTGTAACAATAATAATTTTAAATATACTTAAAATGTATTTTTCTAAGACTTTGAACACAATAAATTTATAATTGTTACTTGTAGGACATTACAATATAAGACACAAACAAAGTTATCATTCAAGAGGAAATGTACAAATTTTGTTTTTATAACATATTACAGTAATAATTGTTAACGGATTGATTTTAGCTGCTTTGTTAATTTTAAATAATGTTAGTAACAAAATAAGGAGTTGGCATTTGAAGTTAGAAAATATAATAAAAAGAAGAATAACGTAGAACAAAGCGATTAGAACTGGTCTTCAAATAATAGAGTCTCTCATAATCCAGTTTATTTTAAAGCATGTCTTACGTAATGCAATAACTTCTTAATCCGGCCATTCCTTGCACAGGAGGCTGCTGGATTACTACAAATGTAATTGCTAATGTTTCTTCTAGGAGGTGACCAGGGAGTATATACCTCCTATACTCCTTTAAAGTGTTTTTAAAAGTTAATAGCAATATGCGGATTCTGGTTTCATACCTGCTTGTAAAGATCAAATTACCCGCCGGAGATATATAGTACATCATTGTTTGCTCCTTACGTGTCTTTATTCGTAAGTAGATATTTCTGTATTTATCGTAGCAGGTAAAATAATTCTTATTACTATTTCCGCTCTCTACCGGAAAGTATGCATAATCTTGTTATAAACTCTACTACATTATGAAAGAAAAATGAAACAACGTAGTTAACAGCATATGCTAGAAAGAAACTATAAAACTGTTTGTCTTTTGCATAGTTGAATGCATTGTCCATTCTCTCATTCTTCCATCATGAGCAATGATTTTAAATCATCTTTTTATATAGGAAATAGAACTATAAAGCACAGAACATGATAGAACAGAAAGAAGATCTACAGTGTATGTAATGCATGAGGTGACTGATTTTTAAATTCTTTCCCATTCAACACCATCTCTTCGAGGAACAGTGGCGTTAAAATATATCATGATTCTGCTGTGATTGCCCATAACTTCAAGACGAAAGGCATTTGCTGTGGCATTTGTTCCGGTGTTGAATATAAAGCAACCGTATTGATGATCGTTGAAAAATGGCTCTATAAAAAATATTAAATATCCAAGTTTATTGGGAAGATCAAGAAATCACGTAGAACCAAATCTGGTAGAAATTGAGGTGGCTTCGATCACTGGGCTTTTACAACTAAAAAATCAATATCGCAAAATAGAAAACGATATATGTGATATCAATATCGGACGATGTTTGATTTCCTACGATTTTTAGATGTGAACGATATTCGATTTCAGTAATTTATCGATATGAATAATATTCCATTTCAAATATAAAAACGGTGCTCTCTTTTCAACATTATTTCGATATGAACAATAATCGATATCCAATAATATTTCGATATAAAATGTTTGATATTTTTGATATATCATTCGATTTTTAGATTTGTTAACAATATAGAAATTCAGAAATCGGATAACCCTAGATTAAAACCAAGTTTGATATCGGCTTTTCGTTTGTTTCCGATGAGCGCCAGTAGAATCAAAAAGTCTAGCAATTCTTTACAAGTACCATACTGTAAATATCAAACATAACAACACCAGAGCTTATCAGAAGAGGCAATGCAACAAAACTAAATACATGAATCTAAATCATTTTAAATGTATCTATATTTATGTATCAAACTAAAGAAGAATAAAACTAAGATGAAATTAATACGAAATTTACTCGTCTGGTTAAAACGTCTCATTCACTTTTCACTGTTCTTTTCTTGGTTTAATTTACAGCATTTCAGACTTGCGTTTCGAAGATTAATTGGACAGTTTTTATGTGTTGTGTTTAAAGACTTCGTTATTTATTGCTAGGAGCAAGAAAGGCAAATCCTAAGAGAATGCACTTCTCAAGTTTGAATAATTAATTCTTGACTCAGGGGTCAATAATTTACAGAGCATCGGTAGAGAGAAAGACGTTATATTGATCGAAAAGAGGACAAGAACTTGCAAGAAGAAGAGAAACTCTAACTGATAGCTGTAAAGTTAAACTATATATGAATATCAAAGGAAGAAATGTATCATGGAGAAAAAAATCTAAAGTTTGAAATGTTCTGTTTAATTAAAGTAGAAATGCTCTTTGCCATAATTGGAAAGGGACAAGAAAAGAATAGAACGAATAGAAGCTATGGGGACAGAATAGAATTATCTAAATATTTAAGAATGCTTACACCAGCATATGATGTTTGGGACTGACGTAAGTTATAGTGCTGTTACCACCCATAAAATTCATTTTATCTTCTCTGCCAGCATATGATTTATGATTAATAAATGGGCATTAAGCAATTTTGGTTTGACCCTGACTCTTTTACTATGAAAATAACCTGTTAATTCGAAGAGAAATGCATCGGTTCCTTTATTTCGGGAAGAACGAAGTCTCAAGATGCCATATCAAGGGAATAAGGGATATGTGACAACTGTCTTCGCTGTATAAAACTTATCCTATTCCTCTTATTTATGTGTCCAACTTATTAATAAACGTTATTAAACATATCATTAATAAACAATTTCGTGTGCCCACTGTACATATTAAATGTGTGTGTGTGTACACTAATCCCTGACAAGGATATAAAGAAAAGTTCCTTTCCTCTCTTGGACAACTGTAACTATTACTTAAAAGTTGTTCCGCCAAGATATGTAACGAAACTTTGTCCTCGTTCACAGTTTTACTATAATTAGCTTGACTTTAGTAACCACCCCAAAATAAACAGTAGCAAAACACAGTTTCCTCATTAGGTTATGACATGTGGAAGCATAAGACTTTATGCTTCTCGGAAAATTCTGCAAATAATAATTTTCAAAATTATTGTGAACAGGCATGAGAAAAGTGAAAGAGCCAATCTAATAAAAAACAACAAAACGGTTGATTACAAAGTAGCTGAAACTGGGAATCTATTTCCACCCGCGTTTCGATAACTTTCAGCTTAAGAACTATTAGGGCTGCGATGGTGACTGACGTGTCGTTAGGAAGATCTCAGTGAGATGAGGTCCAAACTACATAGATCATGTCTATTTGCCCATCTGTCAGTTCGTTGATAAATTTCAATTCAGGAGACAGTAAGGTATCGTTCGAATGATTTGGACGAAACTTTCCCAACGAATCATCGAAATTGGACGCGCACTGCTGAATACTGACGGTAATACACTGGTCTCCACCTCACTTTCTTCATTCTGTTTCTATCTAGGGAAGAAAGTTGAAATTCAACCAATTTTAGCTTCAGAACTTAGAGTAGATCCACGTTGGAATGCCTTGTATCCCCGTGTTCTTTGTCTGCTGAGTGAATTGTTATTACCTTCCTAAACGAGGAGGTGAGCTTATATGGAAGGAACCTACAGTTTTTGGTAAAATGTGCTCCGAACCACCTTTTTCAATTGACCCCGCGGGATTTGAACCTGTGACCTCGTGTACAGAAAGCCAGCACTCTAACCTCTCAACCACTCCGAGGCCTGTTTCCTCGTTTCATACTCTGTAGTTACCGGGCCTTGTGCTAACAGATTATCACCTCTTCCATTCACTGGAGAACCACTCTCCTGGGAGATCCGTCGCCAGTGAGGCATACTTGTCG
The DNA here is from genome assembly GCA_022664845.1 of Lepisma saccharinum. Taxonomy (NCBI): domain Eukaryota; kingdom Metazoa; phylum Arthropoda; class Insecta; order Zygentoma; family Lepismatidae; genus Lepisma; species Lepisma saccharinum. Next base: position 65,849 of record JAGDQP010001419.1, on the reverse strand, counting down.
CAGGCTATCACGGCCTTCTTTACTCCCAAGATCCCTAGTTTTACCACCATTGCATTGACAATAAAACTTGGCGATATATTACCACGACCTCTCCGTCTAGTATACCTCATTGAGACATCTATGCTTTCCAGGACACGTGATGCAATAGTTACAGTCACAAACTTTGGAATGGTATCCAGAAGAAACGCGTGTTCAAATCCTAACCACTAGCCACCATGACTCATATTTTTAGGCTTTTCCTCAGTTTTGCAAGACGAATGACAGATGGTTCCTTTGATAGCAATTTCCTCGTTGTTTGTTCCGGAAGAGTACTGACAAAGCTATACAATCATTGAAACATGTGCCGGCCTTGGACCATACCATTTGGGTTCACAAAAAATCAATTCATTAATAAAAATTTAATGGAATTATACCATGTTTTAAGTTCCATTGAACAGAATCTCTTTTAGTTCTACTAACAGGATAACTTACAGAAGGCAAAATATTTCACACATTATTATACAAATTGTTTCCTTAAGAGTTTCAAGAGCAAAACACGACCTGAGAATAAATTCTTTATTAACTTTCTTTTCCTGCTCCTTCGCCTTTCACGAGAGACCAATGAAAGCACGTGGTTTGTTTCCACACTAATTCCACACCCAATTTCTCGCAGTTCGTTTGTTTCGCCTGCCTTACCGCGAGAGGTCTCTTACCTCGTTCGTATAATGAGAGAGGCGTGCAGGACTATTTTCAAAGTAATAAGTTTAATGAAGGATAAATCATAAACCAACGAGAGGGAAGTAAGGAAAAAGACTGAGAGAGAGAGAGAGAGAGAGAAGATGCTCGTGTATACATTCTATCTGTTTCTGTGGGTGGGGAAACTGGATGTATGTGTTCAGGTGTTTAATTGTTAGCATAGAGAAACGATATCCGTTCGCTATAACCATACGACTCGTTTGAAAATCTACCACTATCTACTTAACCAACCCTTAGCTTCCTCTCCCACATTTTGTTTCTCGTATTGTTTTGCGATGCAGTGTTGTTAAAAGACTTCTGCTTCTTCCCTTTCCTGTTCATCTTCCTTGATCTACGTTCTTTCCTCTTCTTTTCTTCTTCTTCTTCTTAGAGCACCGTATATTTGTCGTTTTTCCTCTCTCTCTCTCTTTCTCTCCCTCTTTCCCCAGTCTCACACAAAACCAACTGGGTTTTCTCTAGTTCACTCGGGAAAGACAAAACAACATTTATTAAAGAGAATTATCACTACCAAAGATTGTTGGCAAACTCAAATTTAACTTGCGAAATCGCATAAAACCGCCCTAAGAAAGGACGGAAAGTAAAAGACAGGCACGGGAAGATATTTAATCCTCTGTTTGTTATTCAAACAATACATTATGTATATTTGATTGTGAATGTATAGGTGTACACTATATGTGATACAAGAAATAGGACAGAATATTGGTTTAAATACCTTTTACACTGTGCTTGAGAACAGACAGATAGAATGTTATCCATCTGTTAAGAAAATAGACAGATAACATAGTTTGTTATATATTATGTAGCCTCTACACTAAACCAAGGCTGCTGTTTATTACGAAATAACTATATTAAAATAATATTAAAATTCAAATTAATATTCGGTAGTAAATTAAATTGTATTGTTCGTAAAGTAATTGAATCTTGAATAACTATTCAACTGTTATTTAAACCGTTTATTTGTAATTAAAGGTCCAAAACATATACCAGTATTGTTCCAAGTTTCAATTGACTACCGATATGGTTTATTGTTATGTGCTATATATTCTCTATAATCTGAGTTCTGTACACAAAATATATGGCAGCTCATATAAAATTTATATATTCTGCAATGCATACGTACATTTTGAGAAAAGCATCTGTAATACGTAAAATATAAAGTAAATTCTGTTCCAGGTTAACACCATTATCTGTGTGAATTATAATTAAAACTGCTGGAGCAGAGTGATTGGGCAGAATTAAAGAGATTCTACAAGGATTTGAGTTACGTTTGATAACTTTTACCTAAGTTGAAAACTACAAATTTAGTATAACTCTATGTAACCATAATATACATATTTAACTAATCGTCATCGTATCATTATTCTATGGCTTATTCACCAAGCCAGGCAAACCAATCAAACTTTTCACTTCATTTCCGTATCCTTGGGCAGGTTTTAAACCAAAGGTCCACAAAACTATTGTACCGGTCCTCGGCAAATGAATATATTTGGTTGTTTAACATTTATTTTGTAGATGAGCGACTGTTCCATCCATCCATCCCCGGGGTCACTGACTGACTCACTGACTAACTCACTCACTCACTTACCATCAATATTCACAGGCCAAACTACTCGAGCTAGGAACACCAAATTCTGTACGAAGGCGTATGACCAAGGGTAAGTAAAGGAAAAATCCAACATTTCGAAAAAGTCTTCATTTTGGATCCAAAATTGCCGCCAAACCCATTGTAATATAGAATACACAGCCTAAACTGCTGAGGCTATTGAGTTGAAATTTGGGATGGACGTACAACATCACTAGTAGGTTACGAAAATATAACCAATAGTCTCCAAAAACGCAATCGTGAATGAAAAGTGGCGTATCCCCAAAATCTATTTTCCATACAATTTGAGCTAGAAACGCCAAATTTGGTTTGAAGGTACATAATCACTACTAGTTTAGGAAAATAGTTTTAAAATGTTGAAAATGTCGACATTTAAGATCAAAATGGCCGCTGAACCCATTGTTGTATAGAATACACAGACTAAACAGCTGTAGCTAGACACATCAAATTTGGTACGAAGGTACATTATCAGTGGTAGGATACTAAACTTTACACAATGTATCCAAAGACGTTATCTTGGATCCAAAATGATGGATCTAAAATTACTTTTTCCACACCGTTTAAGCTAGAGATACGAAATTTGGCAAAAAAGGTGCATTATGACGAGTAGTTTAGGAAAATATTACGTTTTCAAAAAGTCACAATCTTGGATTCAAAATGGCCGTCCAAAATCCCATTCTCCACACCGTTTGAGCAAGATAAATGAAATTTTACATAAAGGTGTACCATCACAAGTAGATCACAATATAATAAAACGTTTAAAAAGTCGTCAACTTTGATTTAAAATGGCTGCCCAAAACACATTTTCCAAACCATTGGAGCTAGAGAAACGAAATTTTGTATGAAAGTGTATGACCAAGAGTAGGTTACAACAAGTGAGGCAAACCTCCCCTTTGAGGGCGCAGACCCCCGTGGGAAGATGCAGATTGACACCATGGCGGTGCAGTTCCGCAGAGAGATTCTGGTTAAGACAAACGGGGCTTAACCCCCAAAACTACAGAAGTTGGGGCCTCAGCCCCCACGGGGATCTGCGGCCAGCGCCCCCAACGAAACAAAGTTAGTCCATAGCCTCATGGGTACTGAATAAATCACTCACTCACTGACTGATCAAAATTTTCAGGCTAAGCTACTGGAGCTAGACACACTATATTTTGTATGAAGGTGTAGGGCCATGAGTAGGTAAAGGTAAAAATCCAAAATGTTGAAAAATTTTGGATCAAAAATGGCCGCCAAAGCAATTGTTGTATAGATTACACAGCCTAAACTGTTGGGGCTACTGAAATGAAATTTATTATGGAGGTACATCACTAGTAGGTTACGAAAATATTACATAATGTATCCGAAGACGCGATCTTGTATCCAAAATGTCGGCCCCAAAAATCCATTTTCCACATCGTTTGAGCTAAAGGTGTATTATCAAGAGTAGTTTAGGAAAAGTCGCCATCTTGGATTCAACATGGCTGCCCAAAACCTACTTTCCTCACCTTTCGAGCTATAGAAATGATATTTTACATGAAGGTATACCATCTTGAGTAGGTCATGACATTTTAAGAAAACGTTAAAAAGTCGCCATTTGGCTCCAAACTGGCAGCCCAAAAACCCATTTTTCAAACTACTAAGCTAGAGAAACGAAATTTGGTATAAAGGCGTACCATCACGAGTAGGTAACAATAAATGGTGCAAACCTCACCAAGGCTGACAGCTCTCCGCTGAAGGGGAAGATCAGCAACATGAGGAACATTACCTTAGGGAGTGTTGTTACGATGCGCAGTCCTCGCAAACTGCTCAAGAGGTCTGGGGGCAGCGCCCCCAGCGAAACAATGCGAGTCCATTAGTCTAGCAGATAAGACACTGAACCTTGCATTGTGGTCTGCGCCATGTTATTTGCATTTTATTTATTCATGGGACATCCTAAGTGAGAATCCGACGGGTGCCACTTCGTCACCCTTGGGCAATCCCATATGGCGGCCATCCAATATGGCGCACAAAAGCTAAGCATAGTCTTGGTTTTTGAATGAGTGTATCTCCTAAATTACTGACCCATTTTTTTATCGTTCAAACACTAAATTACGTAGAACAGTGTTTTCCAACCTGGGGTCCGTGACAATCATGTAAGGGGGCCGCAATACTTTGTCATGTAACGAGAAGTTACATCATATTATACAGATTTCCTTTTATAAAGACCACGAAAACCAAGTAATCATCAAACTCAACAAACCCAAACCAACAAAGTAAATAAAGTGAATGAACAACAACATTTAATGGTCTGATATGAAGCGTACAGGGAAAGAAGGGGGAATGTGGATGAAGGATGATTTCTCGCAAAACGTACGTTAAAAACCAATTCCCTCATTTACTCCCGTGTGTTTCATATTCTTAAAACAGCTATAACTTATTTTTTTTTAGCTTTTGTATCAACATTTTCTGAGAGGTTAGCTGTCTTTGTGTAGCACTTGTTACGAGTACAAACCCATTTTTAATTAAAAATAAACTGTACAAAGATTTCTTGGTTTGTTATACTTGTGTAGTCCGTGTACCACAATTGAAATCAAGGAAATAGTCTGAATTTCTGTTAACTGCTTTCCGATGCTTTTATCGGTTTTGTCGTGGAGTGGCGATTCATCCACACTCTTTTATTGAAGCTCAAGAGAAGTTAAAGGGAGGGACATGCATTTGACGACAGCAACATGAAGACTTTTAACCTCACCACCACTTGCAGCATCCTTAGTTATCGCCGGAATCTTTCTCTTAACTCCAAAATTTTCACTGCATTGTGTAACGAGACAGGAAGAGATCACGGATATTACATTTTAATGTAAGCTGGCTATCTCGTGGAAGAGTCCTGACTCTTATTTGAGCTGCGTGATGAGGTGGGACTCTTTCTGGTTGATACGAAATTAGAACCAAAACTAAAGGACTACTTTTGGTTTCGGCAATTGCTAATTAGTCAGATATTTTCTCATTTCTGAATACATTACATTCAAGGTTTCAGTTTCAATGTAAACTGGCAAAAGGAAAAGAGCTACACGTTGAGCTATCCGAATCTATAGTAAGGAATACGATTCCTTTCCCAAGCTGAACGACTTTCTGTCGACAACTGAAACAAAATTTTCGAATGAAAATTTGGGAGTATGAAGGAGCATTTTCTTTCTTTGGGTTCTCAGCTGAGAGATTAACTTCCGGTTCCCTACGAGAAAAACAGTTGGGTGAAGAACCTTCTTTCTAAAAAATCAAAATTAGTTGTCACCAAATGAAAACCAGCTTACTGAGTTGCCCTGCGATTGCTTCTTGAAGATGGTATTTCCCAGTTTGTGTTTACTAGGAATGGTAGACTTTTGTATTTATCCGCGGCCTTTGTATTCTGGTGTTTCGAGAAAGGGAATATCACATCTGATGTCTTTCGGGACTATTTACTTGTGTGCGTCAACATTTTCTGTACTTGTTTGTATGAAAACTAAGTACGGAAAGAGACTTGACATCCAACCAGATCTGCGCCTGAAAATATCTACTTTGAAGCCACACATGAAAATGTTGACGGACGGAAAACAACTGCCATCACGTTGAAATATAGTAAGCAAACAAACTCAATAGTTTTTACTATTATTGCTATTAATTTGCGAATTGCAGTATTGTTAGCAAAGCGTATTCAATTGTACTTTCATGTATTGAAATTGTACGTCTTTTTTAAGCTATAGATAACGCAAAATGATCTACTGATACTTTATGTATAATGTTTTCCTTGGTTGTAGGAGCAGGGGTCCGCAAAGAAACTAGTAAATAATCAAGGGGTCCGTAGCCTGCAAAAGGTGGGAAAACACTGATGTAGAAGATAACACGATAATATATAACTTCACTTATTGAAACTCATACTTAAAATTAGTAATCAGAAAAATCGATAGACATAGCCTTCCCGCGACTTATAACATAAGATTTTGACTTTTACCCCATCTCTAACTGTAATATTTACTGGAAGAACTGTAGAGTGTGGTGCAGTGACAGCCTCCCTTATCTATTGTAATTACTCACGCAGGGAGATCAGTAGCTTTATCAACCTTCTTCCATTAAGCAGAAATCTCCTCAATTCTAGGCGCTGTAAATTGTATCACAACAGTAATTAATATACTAGTACACGGTATAACAATATAATGAGTACCATTATTTGTGTGATCTGTTATAATTACAGCTATCCTTTTACTACACTGAGTTAGCAAAACTGATGGGATAGTCACTAATATCTGATCGGGTCCTCTCTGACCGTGCAGAGTACAGCGATACGATGTGGAAGTGAGTCTGCAAGTCCCTGGTACACTTCCGGAGGCAGTAGACACCACACAGGCTGCACAGCGGTAGCCAATTGGGGCCTGTTCGTGGGTGGAGGATCCAGTGGTCGGAGCCTGAGTTCAACATCATCCCAGATACGCTCAATGGAGTTCATATCAGGTCTCCGGGGTGGCCAGCTCAGTCGTTGAACCTCCCAGCACGCTCTGCGAACTATTCTCGGACGACATTCCCAAGTAGCATAAAATGATCGGCCCGACATCCATAAATGGTCACTCAAAGTTGGCCCCTACGATCGGGAAGAGGTTGTTATATCCGCTTTTTCAACGATTTCCCGACCATATGCGGACAATATCCCGATGTAGGGCAGACGAAACAAGCCACCAATTACTGGCACTCATTTTCTGGATGACTTTGACTATCGAGTCGATTTCCATTAATCGTCCCAAAAAGGATGGATTTTCCCCGACGATTTCGAACGTCGGGCCTACGTGCTACATTGTCCCGAAAAAGACCGGATGATAAATGGACGATGCCGACCAATGCCGACCACAACTGTACATCGGCCCGATGGCCTGTTCTACTACGGTTGGAGCGATGTGGCGGCGCATTGTTATCTTGAAAGATCGCAAGATCGTAACGGAGTTAAAAAGCCATAATCAGTTGTAGATGGTCTCCGAGCAGCTGACTGTACAGCGGACTATTCAACGTGTCTTCCAGAACAAACAGTGGGTTCATTCCATAGCAGAGAAACGCGCTCCAGACCATGGCTGATATCCCCCTTCATCCTGGACGACGCCCTCTTGGGATGCGGAATCCATTGCTGCGTAAAATATGCGCCACAAACGGTACCTCCCATCTGCATGGTACAGTTCTTACCGTGATTCGTCGTACCAGCTGACGCTACGCCACTGTTGCAATATACATCCAAGGCTATTAGTGGCAAATGCAAGCCGGAATGTCCTACGACGTGGGGTTAGATGTGGTACCCGTGTCCATACCCGAGCGAACGAAAGGTGCGACAGATTATCCACTGCGAGATGTTTATAGGACGGACAGTGTTGAATTGGACCATGATTTCTCGCACTGTCGCGGTGTCACCCTCCTGTCTCTCTTGATTATTCGTCCCAAATGTCGCCGGTCTCGGACACTGATGGAGGCTGGACGCCCAGTATGGTGTATGTTGTGGGCTATTACGCCGTCATCCGACTATTCTGGGTACACCCTGTACACGGTTGAACGTGTGAAGCTGAATTCCTGCACCACCGCCGAAATCGAACTTTCCATGCGTCAGGCACTCACCACCATGCCCCGTGAGAATGGCATCAACAAACGACGTCGTTGCATTTAAGATGAATTACTCACATAGCCACATCCTATAAGGTCTTACACAGAACTGGAGACCTCGCGGAGCCCTGCAGGGAGCGTGGAACACACGTCGTGTCAACCCGTGAATCAGTGAGTGACCTGCTATCCCATGAGTTTTGCTAATTCAGTGTACTATCGTTACCGGTCCTAGCAGGAGCCATTACAATACTCTTTAACAGATCGAAACGTAAATACTTCCTTCTTTGGCCCAGCCGAAGGTCTGATTCTTCCTTTGATTCTTCTCTTCTGATTCTTTGGATACCTCGAAGTCTATATGTTAATTCTACCAGGATTTGGAATGAACCCCCACATTATTACTCGAAAAAGTGGTAAAAAGGGAAGATTTGGAACCCTAGGAATAATGGACGCAATATTAGCGACTAGATGTCTCGGTTATATTGTATGAGCTCATCACATATTCACAGTAGGAATACATATAGACACAGTAACCACAATAATCATTGTCGTTCCAACTGGCATTAAAGTTTTTTAGATTAATTGCAACACTTCATGGCACACAAATTAAGTATTCTCCTCCAACCCTTTGAGCATTAGGATTTATCTTCGTATTCACCGTTGGATTTCTCACAGGAGTAATATTAGCTAACTCATCAATATATATATATTGTATTGCATGACACCTATTACGTTGAAACCCACTTCCATTATGTCCTTTCGATAGCAGCAGTATTTGCTATCATATGAATTATCCATTGATTCGCTCTTTTTAGAGGAACATCCCTTAACCCTTCCTGACTTAAAATTCAATTCATTTTTCCCACAGCATTTTCAAGGTCTAAGAGGAATACCCCGACTAAATTTTGACTACCCAGACGCATATGAACAAAAAACCTGAAATATGGTTTCAAGCGTGGGCTCCCTTTTATCGCTAGTTGCAGTTCTTATATCAGTCTTAATTGTATGAGAAACACTTGCCAGCTCCCGACCAATAACCAGCTTCTTTCGAATGATATCAAAATTTACCTCCAACAGATTATAGCTACGCAGAAATTTATGTTTTAACTATTTAATCCCTAAGATGGCAGGTAAATGCCATGGACCTAAGTCCCAAAAAATAAGACTTAACTATGTATTTCTTAAAAATTGCTACCTGAAACCAACAAGGCCTCCAGAACGTCAGATCACCAATCATACAACAAAATTACAGTACTTGCAGGCTATCCCCTAATCTCTACCATATTCGATAAATATATCAACCAATAACTTATCAATATATCAACAGAAATGCTGAGTCCTAAATTAAAAGTAAAGCAAGTTTTGGAACTTAAAAATGGGAGAAAATAAGGATAAAGGAAATTGAATTATCTTTATTATTAATATTGTTATATGTATGCCTATTGGGTTTAATAAAGAAGGATTTCAGTTTAAGCTATGAATTTACATTATGAATAACTTTGTCATATTTTATTATATCCAAATAAAACGTACGCCAAATTAAAGCAAATATAACGATCTTTGGAAAGTTATTCTACACGTTTTACGATTAATCTAGAAGTTTGCATCTAACTTTGCAATATATGATTAAAAAGTTGTTAGAAAAAATTGAAATTTTAAATTCAATTACTTTTCTAGTTACTAATTTTAAGTACGAGTATCAATAAGTGATGTCATTTATTATCGTGTTGTCTTCTTCATAATTTAGTGTTGGACGATAAAGATTGGGCCAGTAGATTAGGAGATACATGCATTCAAAACCAAGACTAGGCCAAGGCTTAGCCTGTGGGCGCAATATTGGATGACCGCCATTTTGGATTCTCCAAGGGTGGCGAGGTGGCACCCATCGGTTTCTCACTTAGGATGGTCCCGTGAATAATACAATGCACAAAAACATTGCGCAGACCACAAGGTACGCCTAAAGTTTGGCATTCTGCCACCGGCCTACATATAATATATAGCCCAATGTTCACTGACTCACTGACTGACTCAATCACTAATCATCAATATTCCCAGGCCAAACTACTGGATCTAGAAACATCAAACTTGGTATGAATGTATACGATGAAAAGTAGATAAAGGAAAAATCCGACATTTTGACAAAGTCGCCATCTTGGATCTAAAATGGCCGCCAAACCCATTGTTGGTTGGAATACACAGCATACATGGATGGGGCTAACAAGCTGAAATTTGATATGAAGGTACATCACTAAAATGTTACGAAAATATACAAAATGTTGAGAAAGTCGCCGTTTCGAATCTAAAATGGCGGAAGCAAAAATCCATTTTCTACACCGTTTGAGCTAGAGATAAGAAATTTGGCATAAAGCTGTATTATCACTAGTAGTTTAGGAAAATATTAAAAAATGTTGAAAAATTCTCCATCGAGGATCCAAAATGGCTGGCAAACTCATTATTGTATAGAATACATAGCCTAAACGACTGAGGCTATTGAAATGAAATTTGGTATAAAGGTACACTACTCCTAGTAGCTTGCGAAAATGTTAAAAAGTGTATCCAAAGACTCCATCTTAGATCCAAAATGACCGTCCAAATTCAATTTTACACTGATCTAGAGAAGCGAAATTATATATGGTGTAATACCACGAGTAGGTGACGACAATATAAGAAAACGTTAAAAAGTCGCCTTCTTTAATACAAAATGTTCGCCACAAAATTCCTTTTCCAAGCCACTAAAACTAGAGAAACGAATTTTGGAATGAAGGCGTAAAGGCACGTTTAGGTTACAATAAATGAGGCAAACCTCCCCTATGAGGTTGCAGGCCCCCAGGTGTTGGAGGTAGATCAGCACCAAGGAAAAACAGTACCCCGGAGAGCCTGGATACGATAAAGGGGCGCAACAACCAAAACAGTCCAAGTTGGAGGCGCATCCCCCACGTGGGTCTAGGGGCAGCGAGCCTAACGAAGCAAAGCGAATCCATATAATTGCCCCATGGTCACTGGCTCACTCTCTCACTGATTATCAATATCGCCAGGCCAAACTACTAGAGATATACACCACATTTGGTATGAAGATGCATGAGCAAGAGTAGGTAAAGGAAAACGCCCAACATTTTGAAAACGTCGCCATCTTGGACCAAATTTGGCCGCCAAACATATTGTTGTATAGAATACGCAACCTAGACAGTTAGGGCTATTGAAATGAAATTTGGTTCGAAGATACATTATCACAAAGCCTAAACTGCTGGGGCTAGCAAAGTGAAATTTGGTGTAGTGATACATTATCATTAGTAGATTAAGAAAATATTACAAAAAGTTTGAAGAAGACGCCATATTTAATTAAAAATGGCCGCCAAACCCATTGTTGTATAGAATACTTAGCCTAAGCCACTAGGGCTAGAAACACTAAATTTGGTATGAAGGTACACTGTTACTAGAAGGTTAAGAAAATTATACTACTTGTATTCAAAGATGTCATCTTGGATTCAAAATGGCGGACACCAAAATCCATTTTCCACGCCGTTTGAGTTAGAGATACGAAATTTGGCATGAATATGTATTATCACAAGTAGTTTAGGAACATATTACAACATTTTGAAACAGTCGCTATCTTTGATTCAAAATGGCCGCCCACACCCGTCTTCCACACCGTTCGAGCTGGAGAAATGAAATTTTAAATGAAGATGTACCATCACGAGTAAGTCACGACAATATAAGGAAGCGTTAAAAAAAGTGACCATCTTTTATCCAAAATAGCTGCCCAAAAACCCATTTTCCAAACCATTGAAGCTAGAGAAAAGAAATTTCCTAGCTTCCCAAAACCCTCAAGTTGAGAGCAAAGCATCCACAAAGAACAGCGAGTGCATATAATATATAGCCCTATGGTCACTGATTCACTGACTGATAATCAATATTCCCAGGCCAAACTACTGGATCTAGAAACACCAAATTTGGTATGGTGGTGTATAACCAAGAGTAGGTAAAGGAAACGTCCAACATTTTGAAAAAGATCGCCATCTTGCATGCAAAATGGCCGCCAAACCCATTGTCGTATAGAGTATACAACCTAAACCGCTGGGACTACTGAAATGAAATTTGGTTTGAAGGTACATCATCGAAAGTAGATTAAGAAAATATTATGTAATGTATCCAAAGAGGCGATCGTATGTCCAAAATGGCGGAGCCAATAAGATATTTTCAACACCGCTTGAGGTAGAGATACGAAATTTGACATAAAGGTGTATTATCAAGAGTTGTTTAGGAAAATATTACAACATTTTGGCAAAGTAGTAATCTTGAATTCAAAAGGCCTCCCAATAATCCATTTTCCACACCGTTTGAACTAGGGAAATGATTTTTTCTGAAGGTCTACCATCATAAATAGGTCACGACAATATAAGTAAACGTTTAAAAAGTTGTCAATTTTGATCCAAAATGGCCGCCCAGAAACCCAATTTCCAAACCATTGAAGGTAGAGAAACGAAATTTTGTATGAAAATGTATGTCCAAGAGTACGTTACAATAAATGGGGCAAACCTCCCCTATGGGGGTGGAGTCCCCGTGGGAGGATGGAGATGGACACCATTACGGTGCAGTCCTGCAGAGATAGTGTGGTATCGACAAAGGGGGCGCAGCCCCCTCCTGATTGCTCCCAAGCTGGGAATGCAGCTCCCACGGTGGTCTTGGGGCAGTGCCATAGCCAAGCAAAGCAAATCGAGAATATAAAGACGTGCTGCTATGTTTTCAAACTCAAGCAAACCTCTACATACTTTGCGGTCCTTGGAAGGTTTCTTTTCTCATATGTGGAAGAACTTTCTCCACCAAAATACATTTTGTGTTACTAATGTGAATTGATGTGTTAAGATTTAAATTTATGTATCTGGTAACATTGCTATTTTTTTTCCAACAACTTAAAAATATTTGTCATAGTGTACATAATACCTACTAAACTTGTTTCTTAATCACATTACTCGAAAAAACTCCAATTATCAGTATAACAGTTAGTGATTTAGGGCGGATCAAAAGAGCAGCCAAGTACCACGAAATATCTCCCGAGGGCACTCATCCAATTTCTTCTAGCCTGAGGAGCGTTTAAGCTCTTAGTCGAAAATGGATCTAATGTACTAATAAGCCTACCAAGTATGATCTTATGAGGATTCAATGTGGCATTATATTACTATCAGAAGTGTGGAGGAAGAATAAAGAACAGTTAGAACTACCGTCAGAGTACACATTCTACTTCGAAGGAACAGAAAATGGCAAGCCGACAGGCGTTGTCATAATAATTAGTAAAGACCTGAAGTCACGGATCACAAAATTGAAGTAATTTCAGATAGAATCGCACGAGTAGAAATAAAGATAAATGAGAAATACAGTTTGGAAATTATACAAGTGTATGCTCCAAAAACTTCACATCCAGAGGAGGAAATCGAAGACCTATACGAGGAAATACAGAAGATTTTGGATAGTAGCAAATCGCATGACAAAATTGTAATAGGAGACTTCAATGCGAAAGTAGGAACTAAGCAAAGCAGCGACACGAAAGTGAGAGACTTTGGATTTGGCAAAAGGGAAAAAAGAGGAGAGAAGTTAGTGGAATTCTCAGAAGCCAACAGACTGTTCATTTCCAATACATTTGTCAAGAAGCCGCCCCAGAGGAAGTGGACATGGAAAGGTCCAAATGGGACTAAGAACGAAATAGACTACATTTTATAGAATAACAGAGAAATTCTGCAAAACGTGTCTGTTCTGATCAGTTTTAAAATCTCGAGTGATCTTAGATGGTGAGATGTAAGCTGAAACTAAATACTTGATTTGACAGAAAGAAGTTTATTAGAGGAAAACCGCCACTTTTAGATCTGACAATCTAGGGAAACACAGACAGACATTTGAGATAGAACTAAGAAACAGATTCAGCGCCTTGCAGGAGTTACAGATGAAGAACATACCAATAACAGAAACAAAATACTGACTTAAATAATAAGAGCGACAGACAAGGAAATAACATGAGTCAAAAAGAATAAAGGGAGTAAAATCTCAAATGAAACTAAATTCTTGATGAAGAAAAGAAGGGAAATGATATAAGAGGAAAATCACATAAAGATGACTGAGTACAAAGAACTAAATAAAACCGTAAGGAAGAAAATAAGAGAGAATGTACTAAGATACAACAACAATCTTGTTAGGAATACAATCGGTGAAAACAAGAGTCTGGAGAGAATTAAACAGCAGCTGATGATAGGCAGAAAGCAAATAATTGCAGTTAAGAAGCCAGACACAACTGTAACACGAATAAGGAGAAAATTATATATAAAAAAATGAAAATTTCTACACAGAATTATACTACTCCGAAGAAGAACTAGAAAAAGAAAACTCAGATGAAAATAATGTAGAAGTCCCAGACGTTATAAAAGAAGTGGATAAAGTACTTCGAGAGATGAAGTACACAAATTCGCCAGGTGAAGATGGACTCACAACACAGATGTTGAAATGGGGAGGTGAAAAGATGAAAGAGGAACTTGCTAAATTATTCTCGATGCGCCTGAGGAAGAGATAAATACCGTCAAGTTGGAATAGTGCTGTTAACGTTTTGTTGTACAAGAAAGGGGATAAAGAATGCGTGGAATACTAGAGTTCAATTAATTAGTTTACTGTCAGTTCTATACAAAATGTTCACCATAGTTATTTTGAATCGTATTGAACGAGACTTAGATTTTAACCAGGGAAGGGAACAAGCTGGATTTCGTCGTGGATTTAGCACAATTGACCACATACAAGCATTGAATGAAGTTATGAAAGGACTAATGAATATGAAGTTCTACTATGTTTGGGATTCTTACATTTTTTAAAAGCTTTCGATTCGGTCTCCTTGTGAGCAGTACTTAAATCAATTGAACATCAAGGCATCGAAAGGGCATACATCAAGTTACTGCGAAACATTTACTCGACTACCACATCTGTCATTAGACTACATCAAGAAAATGAAAAAAAGAAAAATGGAAAAGAGGTAAGGCAAGGGGATTTAATTTCTTCAAAACTATTTTGTGCGGTCCTGGAGAGAGTGTTAGAAAATTTAAACTATGATGAAGTGGGAATAAAGATTAATAGCGAATATCTTTATCATCTACGATTCGCTGATGATGTCATCATGTTTCCTTCAAGTGCAGAAGAACTACAAACCAGAACAGAAAAACTGAGTAATGAGAGTTCGAGATAGGCCTTAAAATGAACTTAAGTAAAACAAAAGTAGTGTACAATCAACATGCTGTAAAGATTAGCGGAGAGACATAGGCATAGTTGATGATTATGTTTACCTAGGCCAACTCAAACCAGCGAATGCGAAGTTGACTAATGAAATTAATAGAATATGTAAAATGGCGTGTAGTTAGTTTGGAAGAGTACACTTTATTTTCAAAAGCAAACTACCAATTTGTCTGAAGCGTAAAGTTTATAATCAGTATGTCTTATCTGTAGTGATGTACGGCTGTGAAACTTGGACATTAAATGCGCAAACGACTCAAAGTTTAGGAGTCACTCAAATAGCAATGGAGATATGCATGCTAGGAATAACCAGGAGAAACAGGACCTAATATGAATAAATTCGCGAACAAACAATGGTTGAATATGTAATAAAGACTGCGAAGAAGATGAAATGGAGACTGGCTTGGCACAATGCTAGACGAACAGATGGAAGATAGGCGACAAATGTACGGTATTGGATAGGAAGAGAAAGAAACGACCGAGACGAACTCAAAATGGGTTGAAATCAAGCGCTTTTCAGGAGTTGTATGGATGAGGATAGTAGCAGACCGAGATATGTGGAAATAAAATTGAAGGCCTGCATCCAGCAGTGGATAAAAATGGCTGAATATTATATATATAAGAGCATACATTTCAATCGTTTAGTTATGTAAAATTCAATGCCGTAGTACAAAATGTACGTTACTTCAACTATGACATCACCAAAGATATTGGTACTTCAACGTAATTGGGTTCCAATCATAATTAATTAGTATTATCCACTGTATGGTGTCCATAACTCCAAATATTAAAGATAAGAGCAACTCTAAAACGTCGTTACGAAAATGCACAAACTACCTACGACATATTTTCTAAACAACAAAAGAAATCATACTATTATTAAAGAGAATCGTATTGATGGGCTTGTATGACTGTTAAAACAGTTTTCACGCACTGTTGCACAAACCAATAATGTAATTGATTGTAAATAGTTTGTAATATTGCCTAGATGGTAATTCAGAGAAACTAGGCAACTCATAACACTATTTTCATTAATACATAAAGCGTTGCATAAATTCATGGGTGTTGGTAGACATCTCCGTCATTTTGGAACATTACAAAACTTAAATCTAACGTCGGTAAATCTGTAAGGTTCGAGAACTTTGGGACTGCAATTGGAAATTTTCATCACATTAGTGGTGCATTATTTTATGAGACTAGGAGATTGTGTGTGAGGTCCAAACTTCAAGAGGTAAAGCTATTTAAGTTTCAACAGAGGGAGGTGTTAACTGTAGATGGAGATCTGAATGCTAGAAGATCTTAAAGTGACCTTCATGGAACTAGCATTTAGAGAGAGCAGAGGAAATTTTCATTAGGAGAATCCATCATATCAGAGACTTCGTATGATTATATAATGATTTCAGAAACGTGCATGGTATTTTAGATTTTCTTTATTGATATATCTTACTCCTAAAATGAATTCCAAAGAGAACCTGTGGAATATTATCCAACGAGTTGCTCAAGCACAGTTGAATAATACAATCTGCGTTCATTGAAAGACTCTATCCTGTTTGTGGAGAAACCCTCCCAGGGACTTACTCCAGCTTTATTAAGAAAATTCGTGGCTGTTATGACATCCGAAAAAGGCTTAATAAAGTACTTAATAGACTTCTAATAAAGTTGACTAACTGTAGGTATGCATTCGATATGAATATTGCCTACGAAGCACAGCAGTCAGTAGTCTGAAGAAGTTTGGGAATCGCTGCTGTATGAAAATCATTAAAAAATACATTTGTTAATACTTTAATAAGCACGAAATTATTGGCGACCGAAATATAACAAAACAAAAGAGAACTAGAATTTGATAGCCAGATAAATCCACCACACAATTTTCTATATTTTCTTTTATTTTAAATACTTGCAGTGCTTTAGTCACTATTATCTGTTTCTGTTCTGTTCTGATCAGAATTATGTCACAACAAGACAGAGATAAACCATGCTACTCTCTTGCATGCTCGTCACTCCAACGAATTTGGCATTTGAATGTATTAATGAGTTTAGGCATCTATGGCTCAGTGCGTAATAGGATAGAGGAAACGATACGGGAAGAACTCAGCCAGAGTCGAGTAAACATCCCAGCGATTTCCTTTAAAATGTTTAACACAACAAAAGTAATTGCAATAGATCTAGAGATCGTATTGAGAAGGAACAGTACTATATTCACTCACTGACTGTGATGAAGTTACTTCCGGGGATTATTTACTAGTAGGAGATGGACGCTTATCTTCGGAGCAATATTGCAGGATCAACATACGAAATATTTTAGCAACACGCAGGCATCGCTACACTTACAGAAATTAAGTTGCAAACGATAACAGTTTGAACATGATATTTAAATTTTGACCTTAATCTAGGATGAAATTCACATTAATCGTACACAAAACGGACTTTCGTTGCAGGTACGTTCTTTTTCTCTATATTAATCCATGATGAATTTAGGTTGTTCGAAAAGTCTGTGTAATCAATGGTGGTATTGTAGTGTGGGAACCTTTAATTTTTAAGATTTTGGTTGGGACACAAAATGGCGTCTGCCTGAATGTCTATCCCATATATATAGAGGAGCTCCTACTTCCTTGAAGCATGCCACACTCCCACTCCTGATTGTATGATGAAGGCTGACAAGGTCAACCGGAAGGAACATGGGAGGTGCTGTTGCCTCGCTGTAGATAGTTTCCTAAATACAGTCGAAGGAGGCGCATGTAATTACCGTCGAAAGAGGCGCATCGAAATACCGTCGAATGAGGCGCATCGAATTTTCTAGTGTAAAAGAGATACGAATTGTCGTCGTATGAGACGTATATAATTTTCAAAGTGAAATAGCTACTTATTGTAGTCGAGAGAAACATGCAAAAGTTGTGTGAGTTAAATATTCTAGTATTGCAGAAAGAATTTAAATGTTGTCTTGTGAAAGACACCGTGGTCTTTATAGTGAAAGATTTTGTTGCGAGGTGAAACGTGAATCACCTAGTAAGTCAAAGAACTGTGCTTTTGGAAAATTCAATAAGTCAAACTTGTTACCAAGTATCTATTCTATTCTGTGAAGTTTAATACACGATCGAGTTAGTAATGTTCTGTGGTGCTTTTGATCGCCGTAATATGTGGCAGTTGCAGTTAGTTTAATGCAATCATATGACTGAAAGGATAAAAAGAAGTGTCTATGTTACACTTCAAGGAAGGAAAGAGCTATCAATCCTCTAGTAAATTGATCATATACTACATCAAAATTGAAGCAGTAGTAACACCAATAGGGAAATTGTTTGTTAAAAGGGAGTATCCTTTTCTTTTCGTCAGACTAAAGGAGGCCAGATTCTGAAGGTTCAATTGGTATGGTAAGATGGGGTTGACCCATGATTATGTATCTCCGTTATTTTATTCAAGATAAGAGAATGATTTTTCCAATGTTTGCGAGCTATTTATGATCCTCACGCTACGATACGAGTTTTGAAATTTCCTGAAAAATAAGTTAGGTGTTGAGAGCAGTGTGATAACGGTCAATCCTTTTTAGGGAGTAGGACATATAATTTGTGTTGAGATATGCATAACTCCAAGTGTGTTGGATGGCTGTTGTAATCTGCTGAGGCTATTTTCTTTGAAATTGAAATTAGTATATGAGAGCGATGTTGAATGGAAGCTCATGAGTTTTGATTTTTAGTTTGATAATCACTACGATTCTACTTTTGCGAGATCGACTATAGTTACCAAATTGAACAAAGTTATTCTTCTACTGTTTGATATAAGGATAATAAGTTTCTTCCTTGCGTTATCCAGTATAACATTATTTATATATATATCTTATGTTTGGCTTTGATTTAAGAAAGAAAAAAAAGAGAGAAGATTTTATACAATAAAATCTATATTGAAATTTACTTCATTTGTGTTCTCATTGAACTTAATTAAATTTACGAAATCCATGCTAGATATATATTTGAGTCTTATCGAGATATGGTGGACTTTATTCGAAGCCCACTTTTTCAGGTAGCTCTTACGGAGCAGTAAAAAGAGTTAAATTACTATCGACTGCGATTCGTTTGCTTTTTAGGATCCTTTTGGATATTATTATTGTGTTCTCTTTCGCCAGTAATAATTTTTATTATTGCTGCAAAAATAGAAATAATTTATGAGTTATGAAAAAGCGGTTCTAACTCATAGTTCGCTATCATTAGTTCTTTTGTTCAATTTTCTACTTCTGATACGGACAGATAATATTGTGCATTTATTAGTGGAAGGTTTTGATGATAGAGAAGATACCCTTCCACACTAGAGTATTCAACCGGGTTAACAATCGATTCACATTACTTGTACACGGAAACAAAAGGGATGAGCGGGTTATCATCACATTTTTGCCAGTTAAAAAAATGACACATATAGTGACGATTTACGAGAAAGAAGTAAACAATTATTAAAAAGGCACATTCCATTTGGTTTAAATATGATCTACCTTTCAGCCTTTGACAAGCGATACAATGGGTGCGGTTTCTAGCATAATCTTAACTGTAAATTAATATTGAAGTAATTGAAAACTTGCTGAGATTGTGCTTATGCTTACAATGAAACTTTCTAATATACTAAAAACTTTATTATAATGTTACTTAATAAACCAGTTAAGTTCCAGATATTTCGCCCGGAATATGTGGATATTCGGCCCTGACTTTAATTTACATATTTCGTTTTCTGTGTAGATTATTTTCGCATAAAGGCGGATATAGGAAAAATCAGTGAACTAAGAGGGAGTGCAGAAAATGTTCTGGCAAAATTCCTAGCAAGTCTTATCCGAAGATCTTTCAGTAAATTGAAAGATCAAGTTAGTAATTAAATTGAATTCGATGTTTGGCCGTTAGGCATCTAAGGCTCAGGCCGCGATAGGGGAGGGGAAAGAATTTGGGAAGGTGTTGGTTAGGGCCTGTGTTGAATGTGGCATCCCGGCATTTGCCAGGTATGACTGAGGGAAAAGCCTGGAGAAACTTTAGTCAGGATGGTTCACCGCTGAGATCGAACCTATAACTTCCCGAATGCTACGCCAACACTCTATCACTGAGCTACGGCGGCTCGGTATCAAATGAGTAAGGCAACAGCAAAATGTAGCTTGTCCAAAAATTAAAAAAAAAAGATATTAATAACCTTAGATTGTCATATCCTAGACTCAGTAGTAGCTTATGATTATAATGAAAACTTCATTACCTACACTTTAAGTATTAAAGATAAAAATATAATTCCCAGGCAGATGCACATTGATCGACGCTAGGTGAAAGATGCTGTTTGTTGGAGGATGGGTGGGTAATGGGCGCCATCTTGGAGTGGGCGATTTTTGGTCTCGAAGATTATATTCTATTGTGGCTGGTAAGCCAGAGGAAAAGAGGCCATTGGAAAGGCCAATATTAGGAATGACAATATTACAAGCGATTTTCGAGATGTAGATGTCGAAGATAGAAAATGGCTTCATGGTAGAATCCAATGGTGAACGATTGTTATTCCCGCGAGGAACTTACGAGTTCCGTAAGCCATAGAGTGAGTGAGTTAGTTAGTAGTATCGAAGGTAATACTCGAGAACGGAGAAGTATTTCTTACTTTTGTTCTCTGTTATATAAAGGTATAATGTTGGGGCGAAAGATGGGAAGAAGTCATCTTGTTCAAATCCATTGACATGCAGTGTTTTCTCTTGTTGCTAGTAGGACAATCTTACCAGAATCTTATTAGTTTTACTAATCTTCATTAGATTTTAATGAAAAATGTTCGTTCAGAAACCTTAAGTGCTTTACAATATATTACTTTTATTAACTAATGATTCGTTAAATTCTTATCAGATTGATGATACCCACCATCTGACATTAAAGCTGCTTTTTACTATTTTATCCTTTTTCTTTGCTCCTCCCAAAAGTTGTATATTAATTTGTGAAACAATGTACTGTGGCATGACCTCGGCCCTTCACGATAGTATAAGTGCAATGCAGTTTGAAATCCATAAACGTCCATGTTCCTATTATAAGTAGTGGAACAAATTACGTATCACATGAGGTTTAGTGGGGTGAAGAGAAGGTGCTCCTCTTTACAATTCAGAGGTAGGGAAAAGGCTGATATGTTCTTACCCTATTAATCATAAACATGAAAATGAATCATTGTGATTAACAAGGATTGAAAATAATATTATGATTATTATTTATTAACTTTCCTTGTATGTTCAACACTTTCATGTTCAGGTTCAAATTAATTTAGCGAATTGAAACGAACTTGGTAATTAAATATATTCTGTGGATACTAGATCATTTCTCATTCTAAAAGAATATACAGAACAAAATATGTTTTATACCAACACGTAAAACGCACATTCAATAGATGAGGTAATTTAAAAGATTATAAACCGAACAGATAAAAAAAATATAAGCTAAAGCTGCAGGAAAAAATGAAAAACAAGCTATTCCATATTTAAAACTAACAGTACATTTAGGCTGTGTATATGAAGGCGTCACAATAAAAATAAAATATTAACATGCCACTAAAAGCCATAGAGGTAACAAATGTTCTGTCGATATCCAATTTCATTGATAAATAATGAGATGGGTTGGCTATTTTTGTTTACTTTTACTTCGTGAACCCCTCTCCCAAATCACCCTCACACCTCCACTTTGAGTGTCACACAACAGCATCGTTGTGGTCAAACTAAAACCGATTAACGTTACCGCACCGCTTATTTTGGTCTCCCGTTTTGGGATACCTACTTGTACAGGTTTTACAAACCCTGTGCACACACTAAAACTGATTATTTTCATGTATAGTATGTGTGAGAGGATGAGTATTTGCATGGTGGGGTTGGGTTAGATAGAGAGAGTTTTTTGTTGATACGGGATCTGTGAAATAAATAGAGAGAGGGGAGAAAGGGCTGTAAAAGCAAAAGTAATTCATAAGATTCCTGTTCCAATTGCACATACAACAATAGGAAAGCACTGAGTTGTTCAATGAGTTTGTATCCTTTTGTGAGCGTCGAACTGATCGGTCCAGCTCTCTAGAGCTTTGTAGATAACACACGCTCACACACACACATAGACAGAGAGAGAATCCCTACTTCCACCACCATACACAGGCACTTGTGAAGATTTCCAGAATGAGAGGGACATGAACAGATAAACAAAAAGATGGTTTAATTAACACGTAGTTAATAGGTGAATAGGAATTAGCTTCTCACAAATGATAGGGGATTTTATGTAATGGAGGTTCAGAGAAAATGAACAGGAGTAATTTGTGTCACTTTGATTTAGGTTTATATTCGTTTCGGTATCCTCCTGTCATTTCTGTTAGTCAACTGCATTAAATTTCACTCTTATGTGAAAGATCCTAAATTTATTCTTGCGAAAATTAATGACGTAGTTATTAGTTCAATTTTTAACGTGTATAACATGTACTAAACATTTGGAAATATTATTAATTTAAGTATCATGACAAATAATAAGTGAGACGAAACATTTTGTTAAAGAAACTGTCATTCTCAATAGTATACAAGTGGTTCTGTTGGACGCCAACAGAATATTAAATTATCATTTTTTCACGCAAGTGAAGTGTGATTTTGGGGCTCATATGTAAAACTCATATACCAGTGCGATTCATATTAACAAACTTATCGAAGCAAAATAGCAGATGCACATTTTATACTACGAGTAAACGAACGCACAGAAGAATATATTCGATTTGTTTTTCATGTTGTTCTGAGCATTAGAAACTGTTTAGCTCTGAAGTGTTCCTCATCACGCAGAGTTCCAAAACATATTCTTGTCGTTTTTGTTTCTTATTTTCACCGATACACTTAGTCTCGGTCTTATTTTCACCGATGCAATTTCGTAATGCCTTGTGTCGTAAAAGAACCGAAATATAGTATTTTATTACATTAATTTTGTATCATTTGGAATGTTTTGCTACTTACTTGAATGATTTTCAGGATCTAACGAAACTCAGGTGCTTCTTTATTGTGTTTTACTGTACTATTTGCTTAGATAATACTTGACATATTAAGAGTGACTCTATGACACATGATTTTGTCTGACGTGAGTCAAAACGTTTCATTTGAATGATTAAGTATAAAGTTTTTACTTATCAAATATGTTTTAAACAAAAACATTACCGTTAATTTCGTTTCAGTTTCCATTTTCATGTTTCTCGTTGTCTGTTTCCGTGCTTAAATCACCGGTTTCAAAGTTAATATAGGCCTGTAGTAATTATTGTTGTCATACTATGTGATGCAGATAAATCGGATGGACACCTTCTGTAGCAGAGTGTACTGCACTTTCATTTTCGATCATCCGTATTAATAATTACTGTGCATTTGTTGCGTAGACCCTTTATTATTTTGTATAATATGATAAAGATTAAATATTTGTTCACAAATATATGGCATTTCTGTATTTCTATGCCTTTTGTTTAGTAGCACAAAAATATAAACTCACTAACGGAATGAATATACACCTCTGTCACATAGTTAGAATCCTTGACACGTACAGGTCTATATACCTACTTATATATATATATATATAAATATATATATATATATATATATATAT
>JAGDQP010001419.1:15892-42007 GCA_022664845.1 Lepisma saccharinum | reverse complement strand
ATCATATTCAGCCGTTTTCTATCCACTGCTGGATGAAGGCCTCCCCCTTTTCTTTCCACATATCTCGGTCTGCTGATATCCTCATCCATGTAGCTCCTGAAAAACGCTTGATTTCATCTACCCATCTTACATTTGGACGTCGTCTCGGTCGTTTCTTTTCTCTAGGAATCCACTGTAGTACATTTGTCGTCCACCTTCCATCTGTTCGTCTAGTTATGTGACCGGCACATCTCCACTTCATCCTCTTCGCACTCTTGATTACATCCTCTACCTTTGTTTGTGCGCGAATCCATTCATTTCTCTTCCTGTCTCTCCTGGTTATTCCTAGCATGCACCTCTCCATTGTTTTTTGTGTGACTCTCAATCTTTGAGTCGTTTGCGCATTCAATGTCCAAGTTTCGCACCCGTACATCATTACAGGTAAGACACATTGATTATAAACTTTACGCTTCAGACACATTGGGAGTTTGCTTTTGAAAATAAAGTGTAGTCTTCCAAAAGAACTCCACGCCATTTTACATCTTCTATTTATTTCATCAGTCAACTTTGCATTCGATGTTTTAAGCTGGCCTAGGTAAACATACTCATCAACTATGCCTATTGTCTCTCCGTTAATCTTCACTTCCTTCTTTGCAGCATGTTGGTTGTACATTACTTTTGTTTTACTTAAGTTCATTTTAAGCCCTATTTTCGAACTCTCGTTACTCAGTTCTTCCATTCTGGTTTGTAGTTCTTCTGCACTTGAAGCAAACAGGACTATATCATCAGCGAACCGTAGATGATGAAGATATTCGCCATTAATTTTAATTCCAACTTCATCCCAGTTTAAATTCTGGAACACTCTCTCCAGGACCGCACAAAACAGTTTCGGAGAAATTGAATCTCCTTGCCTCACCCCTTTTCCAACTTTAAATTTTTCACTGTCTTGATGCAGCCTAATGACAGAAGTGGCAGTCGAGTAAATGTTTCGCAGTAACTTGATGTATGCACTTTCGATGCCTTGATGTTCAAGTGATTTAAGTACTGCTGACAAGGAGACCGAATCGAAAGCCTTTTCAAAATCTATGAATCCCAAACATAGTGGAAGGTCATATTCATTAGTCCTTTCCATAACTTCATTCAATGTTTGTATGTGGTCCATTGTATATATGTCCATTGTGTATATATATATATATATATATATATATATATATATATGTAGGTAGTAGGTAGGTAGATCCCCTAAATGCCGACCGCTCATAATTCTGAGGGGCCAATCTCGAGCTATGAATATAGTGTAGCCAGCATAATGGGACCACACATCAAGTACTGATTAGTGCAAAGTATATGGAGCGAGTACTGACCCTTTCACTATGTTAGTTCTACTGATGGAAGGAAACTTCTATATTCTGATTTTCAGCAAGCTTAGTTTTGATAGAAGTCTAGTTCCGCCATAAAAATAGATATATCAGGGCAGTACTGAGCAGTGTAGATATACTGCTCATGCCATAAAAATAGATATACTGATATTCAGAGCAGTACTGATGCCCTGATATTTTGTACATAATTGCCTGATATTTTTAATAAAATCTTTTAAATTATTTTAATTTACATAATGATGATCAAATACGACATCAGTGACATGGTTTGAACCTTTTTTTAAATTGTCTTCTTTGTTTCATTCATTATGAGCCTTCCCACAAATCTAATAAACCATATACACTTTCATTTTGATAATTTGTCCTATATTCCTGTACGTGTCAAGGATTCTAACTCCTATATGGGTTCCTATTTTTGTGATAGACGGTATAATTGTAGTTATAAATATTCCTATTAAAGAAGTATTTTAGTGACAAGTTTTCTATGTGGTAGTCAGTAAGAATGTAGGGAAACGCGAAATAAAAATATTTTAAATTTTGAGGTTATATGTATGTTATGTAATGGTTTTATTTTATAGACTAAACCAAAGCGCTCCCGTATAAATTCAATGTTTTTTTTTAACATCATCCAAAAGAGAGTCAAAGTCATATTATAGTTTTCCCCTCCGTTTCAGACCATGATAAACCCAACCGTGCACGGTTAATCTCTCTCTCTCTCTCTCTTTCTCTCTCTCTCTCTCTTTGAGTTATAGTTACTAAGATCTAGGTGGAGAAATATAAATTACTAAGCAATTGAAAAGGAACTCCCAGTTTTAGAGCCAAACTCATAAATTTCTCCACAGTTTCAGGCCATGATAATAAGTCCATGGTGTATGGCTTATCTCTGTCCGATTTGTTGTTACTGAGAGCTAGAATGGGCACGAATGGAGAATACTAAGCGATTGGAAAGAACCTTTCAGCTTTAGAGCCAATCTCATAATTCTGTACACCGTCTGAGATTATGCAAAATCTAACGTTGTATGGCTCATCTCTCCTGAACTTGTAGTTACTGAGATCTAGAAGGTACACAGATGGAGAATAATAAGCGACTAAAAGGTCCTACCAGTTGCAGAGTCGAATTCATAGCTTTTTTCACTGTTTCCAGCTACGGCAAGTACAACGATGCATGGTTTATTTCTGTCGGACTTTTAGCTACTGAGATCTTGAAGGGACACAAATAGAAAATACTAAGCGATTTAAAATGACCTGTCAGTTGTAGAGTCAAAGTGATAGCATTTCAGACCGTTCTGGACCATGACAACAAATTCAACGGTATATTGACCATCTGTGTTTGACTTGTAGTTACTGACGTCTAGGAGATGCACAAATGTATAATACTAAGTTATTGAGAAGGACCTACCAGTTCTAGAATCGAACTCATAATTTTTCCCACCGTTTCAGACCATGATGAATCGAAAGTGTGTAAGTTTTCTCAGTATGACTTGTAATTCAGGAAATCTGGAGGGGTACAAACAGATATGGAGAATACTAAGCCCTTTAAAAGGACCTGCAAGTTCAAGAATCGAACTCATAATTTTCCCCACCGTTTTAGAATATAATGAATTCAGCATTGTATGGCCCATCTCTGTCGGACTTGTAGTTGCTGAGACCTACAGGGGGCACGGACAGACAAAACCATATATCACTGACGTTCATACTAGTGCGCTAATAAAATACTGTCTTCATTTAACATATAACGTCTTGTTTGAAAAAAATAATATACGTTATTAAAGATGTAGTTGTAGTAAAAACGTGGAAATAACCTACAATTATAGGTATATTTTTAACAAGTCCATTATACGCAGAGGAGTCATTTAGGGGGGGGGGGACAGAGGGGGCAATGGCCTTCCCCCTGAGTTTCAGAATATAAATCCACTAAAACTTGAAAAAGCTTCTTTGAAAAAAACATGTTAAGCTGACATAAAATCACACTGAAAAGCAAATATTTTTTTTAAAAAAAATCTTTTTTGTAGGAGTTCGGAACTGAATTTGTAATTAAAACAAGTACTTGTAACGCACTAAACGGTGTGGCTTAGGGAATTTTAATTGTCTGTTACAGTAATTAATTTGCCCCTGGCCTCATACACAATATCGAATATCAGAAAATGTTTTAAGAAGTGTTTTTATTTTTATTTATAGTGCTTTTATGTTGGGCGTTTATGTTCGTATTCTGTAAAGAAGTTTATATGTAGGTCTAGATATACTCTTTTCCTTTCATATTAGTACCGCTCAAGAATAAGTTTGCGTTACGTCTGCTTGGAGTTAAAATTGGATCGCCGAGAAATCATATTCGGTGCATGTCCAACATTGACTAGACTTATCATAATAGTGATTCTCAAAGGGTTGCAATGGCACACTAGAATGCTGTGAAATTGTTTGCCTGGCCCGTGCCACTCCGCGAGAACATAAATATTGTTTATTAAAATGGTGAAATAGAAATGGAATATCTTTAAGAATGTCATTTATTAATACAAGAGGAACAGTACATTGTAAGCAACAAATTGAAATCCTTAAAATTATTAAGTCTGTTCTGTTATATATCTAGCTTTATCTATTCTTAAAAGAGATAATTTGATTTATTTTTACTTTGGGACTTTCTAGTTGTCTTGTTAATTTTCTACGCACTTGTTACGTTTGCGTGCGTGTAATAAGTAGCATCGTAAACAACATCAGTGTGCTTTTTCAGAATGTGTTTTTGAGAACTATTATAATATGAGTGCTAGTAGGCCTCTTTTTGTGTTTTCTTTCCTGGGCACTTCTGAGTCGTTTGGCTCGGGATATGGTCGAGTTTTTTTAGAATTGCCAGATGACAGCACAGCTTTCGTCATATAAAGGCTGCTTTTATGCAAAAAATCAATGGAAGCAAATGCGTATCTTTATGAGAATGCCGCCTGATTTTTTGCTGATAAGTTCTCAAAAAAAACCGTCTATGGCCTACAGAACGTGAGAAGATAAAACATGAACGTGTTTACAAGCAGAGCGATGGCAGGCGTTCTTAGGCCAGTTGCTCACGCTTAAGCGTTGTAATGAAATACAGTATCGTATAGTTAGGAATTCGAAAATTATCTTTCACTTAATAAACAAGTATAGTTTTACAATAGTAAGGCATGTAGTTTTCTTGTAATTACAGGCTAATTCTAAAACGTTCCTTGTTCCTAAAATCTTCAATCAAATCGCAATAATCTAGAGTAGATGCAACGTTGTTTTCTGATTAAATAGTAGAGCGAAAGCAGACAACCGGTCTTGAGTCATGATGCTCTTTAGATTGGTTTGATGAGCTTCAGCTGAGAAAAGATTCTCTCGGTAGACGCAACAGTAACGGGAATGACGGCTATTATTCTCAGTGCAATATAATTGTTCAGGTAGAATTCACACAGCGCGGATTTTTACTATGAAGTTATTTCCACACAACAACGCACAAAATTCGGAGAGTTCCTAAAACGTGGCATGTACTCAATCAACTATGATCAATTTCAATTTGATCACTGCAGTATTTTACGTGACTCCAGGTACGTACGCAGGTAAAATTACTAGTTAATTGTCGGCAGCGCGAGGTCTCTCTGGGCGCGGGACCCTGGGCGGTTGCCTGGTTCGCCTTTACTGGTTTTAAGGGAGGCTTTTCTTCTATAAATGTTTGTTTATAAGTTTTGTTTTAGCTCTCCGTGAGAGCTGAAAATGTTGTTTTCTTCAGAGGAAGCCCAGTACTATTGCCTTTGCTCTAGGTTCTCCAGTTCTGTGGGTTCAATGTAGTAATAGTTCTTTTTTTCATATTTCGATGTGTAAATCCAATTTTTGTTCAAGTTGTGGGATCATATAAGAGGTTTGCCACCATAATGTTACTTCGTCTGTGACATCATACAGACCCACAACAAGACTAAGCTGTTTTTCCTATTTCGATGATAATTTACTTACTGAGTTTCTTTTTTTCCCTAGTCTGTCTAACAAGTAAAGTACCCGAAGTGAGGACTCGAGTTGCTCATCAAGTGATACCTAAAATTGAACCTAGTGACGAGTATAGTACACCTGTGAAATCCTAGCTGCAGAGCTCCAATAATAACAAGGTACTTTACTTGTCAGTATCTGCGGATGTAAAATTTATATCTCTAGCCGGACTTGAATCCGGATTATTTAGTGGTGTCCACCTCAAGACACTAAGCTCAATACGATATGTCCACAGTATAGAAGGCTGCTTTAAACTGCTATTTATTCTTATTTTGTTACTGGGAATTTTTGTTACATTGTCGATCACCACTGCCTCTAAGGAATGATTATTTCTGTTCTAAAAAGACTGAACATTTTCTTTCCGTCATCAATTTTCGATGATCGACTCACTTCGTTGATGATTTGGTTGTGGAGCGGAAAGAGGTTACAAAAATTCCTATTGACGATCTTGTTAATGATTACCAAAATGAGCCCAAGACATTATACCCTTTGATACATTAGAGCAATCATCTGCTGTAAATAACATTTTACAAAAAGTTAACAATTTAACAATTAAAATTTCCTTATTTTTCTATCAGTTATGAGTGTTTCATGTCTTTAGCTATATCATATTAACAGTGAAGAGATCCGTGTGAATTGTGTACAAGGATACCGCCAGGTGTTTCAGTTTGGGGGAGTGTAAACTCAAAATTTAGTTGCACGTTTTCTGTTGGGTTTTAACAGTACTTTTAAAAGTTAGTTTTCCTGTCAAGGATTTGGAGTGACACCCCGACAGGGCTGGCGTAATCACTGATTACGTAGATGCAGAGTATGAAATAAAAACTACGCTTGGAAATAGGTGGTATGCACCAACCGATATAAGATTTTTCTTAAATGATCTTCCTCCCCTCAAGCAAAAACTGAAATGACGCCACTGATCATACGAGAGGTGATTGTTTGATTTCTCAGCTAATAATAGTAATGACAGAGTTACAATTTTATTTATATTTTCTCTGCTCCTACGGATAATTTGTACTTTCAGTTTTGAATTCACAAGGGAAACTGAACAAAACTGAATACAGTAGCTACTTTGAATATAAAGGCTCCTTTTTTCAAAAGAAACCTAATACTCAGCTTTTAAATAACGTTAGCACTTTGCTTTTGGTTCACCGGTGGTTTACACATGGTTCTAATTTTATGTTTTCTTAAGTGCTCTCCTAATTCTGTTACTAATGCTGTTTCATTACAATAGTAGCTTTATGAAGCAATATTAGTAACGGAATTGAGAGAGTACTTAAGAAGTAAGAAATTAGAGCCATATGCAAACCATAGGCAAAAACGAAAAGCAAACTACGAACTGTCAAAGATAAACCCCTATATAAGGTTCCGGGCGTGTTCAAAATGAATATAGTAATTGTAGGAGATGGTATATTGAAACAACTATTGAAACCACAATTAAAGAGCATCAGCTTCATTGCATCAAGGATAATTTAGAGAAATCAGCTATAGCAGAACATTGGTATGTAAGTGGACAATCCATTTTGTTTTTCAAAAATACGAAGGTGTTACATAAAAAAGCGATTATTTAGAAATAATAATAAAATAATCCATTGAAAAAATAAAAATGAACGAACAAAATTTCTACAAAGATGCAAGTTATAAACTAAATCAAATCTGGAGATCAACAATTACAAATTGTATAACCTAATCATAATATCTCTGAGGATGTCGATGGATATATCGATGAAACAATTGTAACACAATACAATAAATAAAAATAATTAAATCCGAAGTATATCTTTCAATTTCTAATATGTTGCCATACGTTTAACATGATACAGTGGACAAAATTGGCAATCTATCCGGAAAAAAGTAAAAAAAAAAAAAAAAATGTTTTCATAATTCGAACGTGATGATTTCACATATGTTTTCAATGCCCTTGGTTACGAAAAATAAACAAAGGCACTAATAGGACCTTCCAAAGTTTGACTTTTCTGCTTGAAAGTTTTATGCTTTTACCACCTGCGTTTCAATGTTTATTTTCAACTCCATGTGGTTTACGAATCTACGTAAAATAATACATTTTCTACCATTATTGTTTCTCACACATATATTTAGTTTAAATTTAGTTCATTTCCGAGGTATCACAGTTGATTTTAGTGTGTATACCATATATTCGCTTAGAATGCTGTGAAATAAGCTTGCAAAAGGAAGCTTCTCTAAATTCACATAGAGTTATAATTCGAATGGCACGTGATGGCACTGTGAAAGACCATTTGCTCAAGTTACTGGTTTGATAGTCCGTTAACCTCCAAAAATTCGTACATTGCTTGACTGCTCAACTAGCCGTCAACATCAAAGTTTGGAAGAACGAAAAATATTTGGGCATTGTAAAAAGAGAGAGGAAAGTAAAAGTAGTCCTTGTTCCAGACACGTTGTTGGTATAAGATGAGGGTACCAGATGTAACAATCAGCACTTGTACACTGGCATGTACAGAGCACGAAAATACGTGATGGACATTCCAAAAATGTAGCTATCCAAGATGGCGGCCATTCAAGATGGTGAGTAGCGCCAATTTTTCAATGTTATATATATCGGCATCGCATTACGAGATTTCGATGGTTCCTTTTTTAAATGGATCATTTTTTCGACTTCAATTTTAATTAAAAGCAATATTTTCTTAAATCTAATAGATTTTTTGTTAAATTTAAAAATATGCATTTTAACCTAAATTATTTTATTTAATATTTATTTAAGTATATTTAGATTTTTAAGTGGAACTAAAAAATAACAAAAAATGTTTATTCGCAATTAGTTTCTTGTTTAAGGTCTTAATAGGAAACGATATTTTTTAGATAAATACTTGCTTAAAAATGCTGTTGGGTCACGTCATATCTCGATAGCACTCACTTGTAGTGCTATGGGTGGTCACTTCGATCCCTGCTCATGCTATATGGACTTTGGGTGGACAAACACCGGCTTGGCTTTTCTGTGGGTTGTCCCGTTTCCTCCTCCCAGTTTATTCCACCAATTCATCTCCTCATCCATCTGGCCTGAGCCAAAGTTGCCTAAAGGTCTAAAAATTTAAATTCAAAAGATGCTACTTACAAGCTATATTTTATCTAAGGACGCAGGTTTCTCTAAAACCAGTCGTTTCAAAGTAACATATTAAATAAGAAAATATTTTAAGCTAAAATGTAATATTTGTTTTACATTTAATTGAAAAACTTTTAGACATATAAAAATATTGCTCAAAAAATTGTAGCCAAAGAAATCATCTCTAATTGTTTTAAAAAATGATTGAAATCGGATAACTCAGAGCCGAGATATGTTGAGTTTAATAAATAGTGTCGGCCGCCATTTTGAATGGCCGACATCTCGGATAGCTACATTTATGGACTGCCCAACATATATTTTCCTGCTCTATACTTGCCAGTGTACACGCTCTGAAAGTTTCATCTGATCCTCCCAGTTTATACCAAAACATCGTTTTTTTAGATTCTGGCACAATTACTAAAGAGACGAAAGAATTATTAGCAAAGTAAGCAAATCACTGAATTTCACAAAAAAATAGTGATCGTGAGTGAAATGGAAGTTTCTTTGGTGACGCAGTTTGTGATGACGCAGTATGGTAGATGGAAATGTATTCGATGCTTTGAGAGACACTCCCTCACGAAATTTAATTGCTGCATGTGCGATACTAAGCTATCTAAAGTGAATAATTTAGAGTCAAAGAAAAAACGGAACATGGACCTGCAAAATACTGTTTGGTTCTGTTTTGCATATTTGGATACGAAGTTTAGTGTATTATCCACATTCTTACAGGTGTGAGGTGAACAAGTGACAAATGAGAATTTTTACCTGACAAAAAGACTATAAAACACGGAAACGTTATTTTACCAACGGTCAAGATAAGTGAGCAGTTAACCAAAATTGGGTTTTATGACGGGAACACAGCTCGGAGTTTGGTTTCTAGAATGTTCAATTGGCTTAAGAAATTACAGGTTTCAGAAATTACAGATATTGAACTTATGTAGCTATTTTCAGTCACTTTAACATAAATTTAAATTGGCTTCTATATCAACACATATGTCATTTATAAATACAGTCTCCTCGCACAGCCAATCTTTGCACTCAATATAATGTCTTGTTCTACATGCCCACAAGAAAATACACAATGCTGATGCACAAAGCAAGTATACTAAAAGGTACTTATTTGCTTAGGGCACCTGTCTGAAGTTGCCCAAAAGCCAGAAACAAAGATTTCAAGAGGTTTAGATTTCGTCATGCAAAGAAAGCATCATGACAGGCGAAGATGGAAGACGACTTGCGTCTGTTTCGTGTATCATCTGGTCCTATGGTTTCATCTATAAGCTGCAAATGTTGCAAATGTTGCAAAACTCCATAACTAGTGAAGATTTTAGTTCGCTTAAGGATTCTTATAAGTCGAATGTACATAACAGCAGCAGCAATGAACAAAGCGAAAGTGACGACTTAGATTTAGAATGATAGTTAAAGTCTCACTGTAAGTTTCATATATGTTTTAATCCTACTATTTTGTGAGCTTTCCTACTCGACAAGCAGTACAAGCAAGCAAGATCAAGCAAGTACAGACAGTTTAGATAAGAGGAAAACAGTTTACATTAAAGTCTATTTGCTTAATTTGTGTTAACTTGAGATAACAGAACTCCCGTATTTTTAGGAAATTAACTGTACCTTATCTTGGTTCCGTTTTTACTAGTTGCTGAGTCTTTCGGTTCTTCTGTAATAAGCTACATGCAAAAACATTGTCAGCTTTTTTAAAATTTCGTAGGTTCCTTCCTCTTTCTCTTGAAACTTACATTTCATGAATTTTGTGTTTCATAGGCCAGCATACTTATTTAGGCTGTCGATCTACGCCATATAGGCAATATTCATTTCGTAATCCATTATCTTAGATTTATTTTGCTATGTTGATGTTGTTCTTCCTTAATTGCAGAATGCTATTCTGACTTTAATATATATGTAACGATATTATGTTGGGATTATGTGTGTTTATTATACTTGCGCCTGCTTTTATTTTCGTTACATTTTATTCCTCATTACCTACAGGAAAATAACAAAGGTACTGTAATGCGTCTTGCATAGCATTTGTCCCTTTACCCCTAGAGAAAAAAATGTACGGTTTTTAACAGAATTCAAAATACAGCCGCTAGTACACGAACGTATGGTCTGATCGTACTTTGGGGCTCTATAGAGCCATAGATCAGATAACACATTCAATTGGGTACAACATACATAGTTTTCTTGATGGCGGCCCATTTATTCTACACATACGATTTTTCCTGCCAGATTCTCATTTTTGTTCACTGTGCAAGGGTAAGCTTGAAAGAAAGCAGACTTAGCAAATGAGATTGTAACAGCCTAGTTGCTGTTCCATTTTTATTTTTATTTTCTCCCCTTTTATTTTCTTAGTCTCCGTTTTGTTTTCTTTCAGTGTGTTCTCTTTAGCTCATTCTCTTTGGTTGGTTTTAGACTCTTTGAGCGTGTTCCGTTTGGATTTTTCTTTGGAATTTTTATCGTTATCCATCCAGGTTTTCGTTAGTCACGCAGCAATGACTTGGATCTAACGCTTGTTTTTGATTGGCCCTAGTCAATGCTTCGTGACTTGTTTTTTGCTGATTGGTGTGAATCAGCCTTCTTCTCCGTTTGCTGGGAGAACTGCTCTCCCACGCCATGTTAGTTCAGTTCCAATTTTTAAAACGAGACGAGTGGATGCATGGGCTTTCCGTCACCTGTACTTCCTAAGCCCTGTCTACGAGAGGTAGATATAAACACTAAATTTAACATAATTTTCGATTTCGTCTGATTTCGTCTATTCCGATGCAATATATTAAATCGTATTAAGAAGAATAAAAACCGATACAAGTGCTATCAGGACTTTTTCAACATCATTATTTCGGAATTTTCAACTCATTAAAATTTTACATTATTTTGTTTTGAGATTATTTATCAATATGTACAATATGTTCTAAATTTCAGTATGGGGCCGCTATTGACCGAATTCTTACATTACAAATATCGGTTCGTTGGATTTCAATAATCATATGCCAATTTCTCGTCTCCAGTTTTCCAAATCTATTCGAAATTCCCGGTTAGCCATGTTTGACAGCTACCGCATATTTTCCTTACTTGATCAAATTAGCAACATGTCTGCTCGACTATCTTTGCGTATCGTTTTCATGCTAATAGTAAATTTTAATTTATTCGACATGGTTCGATAATTTTGGTTTCAACTCCAGCCACTATTCTCTGATGAAAAAGTAATATTTTATAACAATATTTTGCATTTTCAAGATTTATTCAGAACGTCTTTTGTATAACGTAGTAATCATCTGTAATGACGTCACGCAATTATTAACGTTAAAGTGATTGTTTCATTACCATGTATTTTGGACTAGAACTTATTTTGTGTAAGTAATACTGTGATAAAACTTTTCTAAATTATACAACAATATTTCGGAAATAATTTGTGAAAAAATCAACGGAATTTGTTAATTATTACAGAAATTATGGACATTTATGTGTGACTAAGTAACTTTCAGTTCTGCTTAATTCAATGTATACCAGCGATTCAAATTTGTTTGTTTTTTACAACTCAACTGTAATTCTGTTCAGATTCTGATAAAATTATCATAGCCGAAAGCGTGAAATATGTACATTCAGAGTAATAAATTGAAATTCTGAAATTTTTATATTTCTTCGATAACAATCTTGAGTTTATGTTCAGTGAACGTAGTGTAGAAACCTCTCAGTTAACCAGGTACGATCTACGGCATTAGTTGATAATCCTCGTAAAGTGTTTAGTAATGTTTATAATGTGCAGTGAGTTATTTAATGTTTAACCTGATATCTATTGGAAATTAGCTATGAA
This sequence comes from Lepisma saccharinum, assembly GCA_022664845.1. Classification (NCBI taxonomy): domain Eukaryota; kingdom Metazoa; phylum Arthropoda; class Insecta; order Zygentoma; family Lepismatidae; genus Lepisma; species Lepisma saccharinum. The sequence continues at coordinate 29,775 of JAGDQP010001419.1, read as the reverse complement.
TCGTTACGTGAAGTTGACAGCAATTGATACTCATTATTTCTGTGTTTCGGTAAACCTATCGTTTTGAGTGATGTTATTTTAATTAGATTAGATCGGTTCATAAATCCGTAGACCAGTGGTAGGATTCTTTCGCCAGCTGAGAAGTGATAACTTGGGAAAGGAACTATATATTGAATTTCTGGTTATTTCTGCATTGACATATGAAGTGACTCCAGCATGTGATTTGTGTGAATAAATATTATTTGCGTTTTGCGTTATGACACTACGTTTGGATTGAGTGGCGACCGTCATTCGTTGTGTTCGTTCGTCTTTATTTCAGGAATTGCGATTCCAGACTACAGGTGTGGGCCCTACTAAGGTAAAGGTAAGACATGGTCTTTTGCCACCCTGTAGACTTCGAAGTGAGTAAAGACACCGTATGAGTCACATATGAGTCGTTTTACGTATCATCGTTTGAGATTATTTCCCAAGTAAAGATTTGCGTTTTTTCTTTCTTAATCTGTCGCTAATCTGAACCAGCTGGTACTTCAGAGTATGAACTGACGATCTAATTAAAAGATTGGAGGTGTCGCCTTACCGGTATTTCCTCCCTCGATCTAAATTATTTTTTTTACAGCGATCACAAGGATCTGGAATCCTCTTTCCCAGATATTCTTAAATCTGGAAGGCATTTCTCCGCCGCTCGTCTGGGGTGTAGAAAATGTTTGGAGCTAGAGGTTAGGTTAGATGCGTTGCGTGGGTACTCTAGGCTCCTGGCGACCCTATTTGTCTGTGTGATCCACTTTTGGGATCATTAGGTTGGAGACGTTTCAGTTTTTGTGCGACTCCAGCCAGGATTGCCCAAAATCTATGCGTTTGCAAGATATAAAACCATTTCTGAGTGAATTTCATACATGTTTCGTAACAGAATTTGGACTAACTGTAAAGTCAGTATTAGTATTAATGATGGTATAAATATGATGAAAATTAAAGTTCATTCAGTAGTTCTTTGCGCAATAAGTCCAATATTTATGTCCATGTTACAAGCTAGTAGAGAAGGACACCAAACTAGACCTGCTGCAGTAAGATATACTAGACCATCGGGACTTTTATCTTTGTTGTGGTACATGTACATAAACCATATGAATGTCTAAAACTGTCGTCATTGAACTCAAATCAGTCAGCAAGTAGTGCAAAATTAAGAATTTGGCTGTAAAATGAGTAATTAAAAAAAAATCATTGATATTAAAAAAAATGATTTGTTCGTAGTAGCACGTGAATATGATGCAACTCTTTTGATGAACAAATTTCTGATGTTTCTTCGTAATAACACTGTGACTTGAGTGCTGTACTTCATAGCGGACTGACGTGTGTTGGTGTAACTTCCGTGTGGACCGCAATTTGAGTGGTTGAAACCGACTGGACATGAAAGAGAAGTAAGTGAACTTTTCCCATATTAGTGTAAGATAAACTAGTGTAAGCATCAACTTTCCCCGATTTATTTAGGGGAGTTATTAAGTGGTGAAGTTGTACAAATAATCCTTACAGAACCACAAGAAAAGCCACGTTCAAGGTAACCTATTACATGTGTAAGAGGTTATTAACCTTTTGCAAGCTTACTTTTTGAAGCAAAGCCGGAAAATCGAACGAGAAAAAGGAAAGAACTGTGATTTGACTTGGTGGTAGGCAACCAGTCACACAACTGCGTCTGGTTGGTTAAATAACGATCAGACAATCTCTGTACATATTTTATAATGTATAATGAGGCTTGGTAACTCAAGCGGCATAATCTGAATCGAACAGTATTTTAAGCAAGTTTTATCGTCTTCAAGGAGGTATCGGGCGCTGTGGCCTCCTAGGTCTCGTGCCCTCCCGGGTCTCCGGGGATGCCGTTGCTGACACCCACAGTACCAACTATTAGGAAATGACCGCCAAAAAACTTTTTTTAGTGCGTGTACCGTTTACGAATCCGTGAACTCGGAAATGACAGATAGAGCAAAAAAGGAAGTCGACGGGAGCCATAATGAACTACAAGGACATAAATAAATCCGGAATGAAGAAGCTCGAAATCGAGTGGGGAAACTTTCGTAACTCGGACAAGAAGGAAATATCAGTAACTAATCCTTATAAGCCGAAGTGGTCAGAAAAGATTAAAAACGGAAATAAACAAAAATAAATCAAGATCATCCACAGATGACAACACATTGGAGATCAATATAGTAGCAGAAGTAAATGCCGAGTGGGAAGAGGCAAATAAGAGATCAGAAACTTGGATGGAACTAACAAGCGTAAGGAAATTGAACCTGTCCCGTGGGGAGGCGATGGACGTACAAGGGATTGGAAGACCCCGAATTAAGCAAGAAGAGAGTAAGAACGCCAAGGGAAGAGAAAGAGAATAATAGAGGCAAGGATAAGGAACAAACAACAGAGTTAAGGATGCGCATTGCTTACTTGGAAGGAAAAATAGAAGAACTTGAGGAAACAACAACAAACTTAGCATAGAAAACGACAGATTAAGAGGAGAGGAACTTAAATTGGCCAGGTGGAAAACTAAAGTGGAGGAGAGAGAGAATAAGATCGTAAATTTTGTAAAGGAAACTGAAGGAAGAGGAACAACATGCTATCGACGGAGACATCAAGATCAAGGAATTAGAAATGATTAGTCAACAAAATGAACATAGGAGATTAGACGTAGAAGAAAAAATAACCCAATTGGAGGAAGGCATATAAAATATGCAGACAGAAAACAAGCCTAAAGAATGAAAAAGCAAAAACAACAGCAGCGGTCGTACTAACGTTCACGAACATGCTGAAGAAGAGAGAAGAACTACTGTAGAAAACAAAAAGAATAGAAACCAATAAAAGAGAATCAAAACGTACCATACTGATTAACCCGAAGTATGGTGAATCGATGAAAGACATAAGAATGATTCTAATCAGAACTATTGGAAGAAATGACAAAATAAATTTCCAAATGGTGCAAACAATTGCTGATGGTGACCTCGCAAGACGAGGAGAAGCTGATCAACCACCCTGGAATCAATAGAAGCTTCAAATCAATAAGTAGAATGGAAAAGAAGAATCCCCTCATGATCGTCTACGGTATCCCAATGGAACTGCAAAAGAAAGAAGTATTAGAATAACTAATAGAGAAGAACCTACCAGAAATAACGGAAGAACACAAGCAACTGAAAAAACAAGATTGAAGACGGAATCGAGGGACATTGACAGGAACCACTTGGTAATCGAGGTCCCTCAATCGGTGGGAGAAATCCTACCCAGCAGACCGAAAGTATACATTGAATATGAACTACAAGCATAAAGGACTACTAAAAAATTCACGGTTCGTATGAAGTATAAAGATTACGACATATTTCACGGAACTGCAAAGATGATGAAAGATGCGGCTATTGCGGCGAAACAGGTAAAAAACTAGAATGCTCGGATAGAAAAAAGAATAAATTATGTATACCATGTCATAAAAAAGGAAGAAGTGCGGGGAAAGAGCACAACAGGAGTGCCGTCAATGTAAGATACATTTCAACGCACAATAGAAAAGTTCGATTAAGGACCCTAACCAAACACCAACGGATGGATAGGAGAAGAACACAGAAAAGAAACCCCCATGCAGACAAAAAAGGAGTAAAGAAAGATTGGCAGAATTCAACAGCAATAAGAAAATAGAGATTTTTAACAGTTGGATTATAAATAGTAACGCAATTTATACGGACAAATACTTAAAGGAAAAATCAGGACACATTCACCTAGATTATAGAAACCAATTAGACTTGCACTTTGTAAATCCAGAACTAGCAACTTTCCCGAGAGGTGGTTGCCCTGTCAACATGACGGCTTTGACCTGGATGAGAACGAAAGGGAAGAGATCGAAGTTAGAGACAAACAATTTCTGAAAATCTTTTTTAGTGAACATGGTACTGCATAATAAGTCTTTGAAGGATAATTTTCTCGCGGACCTGGATCTTCTTATGGATCTGCTGTTAACGATGCAAGGAACTACAAGAACGAAGATCATAATCCCAGCCATAGGAATTTTCATTTGGAAAGCTACTCCAAAGGAAGTCTTAAAGATTATGAAGAGGTGGAAAAACAAAAGTTAGAGACAAACAATTTCTGAAAATCTTTTTTAGTGAACATGGTACTGCATAATAAGTCATTGAAGGATAATTTTCTTGCGGACCTGGATCTTCTTATGGATCTGCTGTTAACAATGCAAGGAACTACAAGAACGAATATCACAATCCCAGCCATAGGAATGGGCATTTGGAAGCTACCCCAAAGGAAGTTTTAAAGATTATGAAGAAGTGGAAAAACAAAATCCAAAACATCGGATTCGAGATGGTAATAATTGACCTGCTACTCTTTAAGACAATAAACGGCAATATGAAAGACATTAGAAATATAGATGAACAAAATCAAATATACAGAAGAAAACAAAAATGAAGGCAGACTATAGGGAAAAGAGGAACAGGCAGCGGACTCGGACTAGGAATCGGAAGGAAGCGTGAAGGACAAGGAGACTTCACCTGAGGCAGAACGGACGTTCTGGAAAAAGACAAAAGGCTGGAAAATCTGGATTCGTAATATGTACAAAAGAAAAGGTAAACCAAAGGAGTATAGAAGCGATCCTGCAGCCGTAGAAATACCGGAAAAGAAATAATGGACGGAATGGACACTACTCAAGATATGTACCAGGTGTATGCATAAGTAGTTTTCGGTTTAACTAAGAGATGGCGCCAGCGAAAAGTAAGAGCCTATTCATTTGACACATACGTCATTTTGTTTCTCTGACATTAAACTACAAACACACACAAGTTGAGTCCGCCAAACACTAGCGTCTTTGGTTTATCGTTCAGTGATCATGTCGAAGTTTGTGCCTGAAAAAGAACATTTGCTGCACGCATTGCTATTCTTATGTAATCAAAAGAAAAAGGCTTTTGAGTCATCGTGTGCTGGTAGAAACATATGGTGAACACGATCCATCGATTAGAACATGTGATACATGGTTTCGACAATTTAAAAGTGGTGATTTCAATGCGAAAGACAGTGCGCGCTCTGGTAGACCACAAAAGTGCGGAAACGAGCAATTGCAGGTGTTATTAGAGGATGACCCAACTCAAACTCAACAGCAATTGGCAAAAGCATTAAATGTGTCACAAGAAACAATTAGCAGACGTTTACGAGAAATGTGGAAGATCAATAAACTGGGTACATGGGTCCCACACGATTTGAATGAACGTCAAATGGAAAATCGCAAAGTAACGTGTGAAATGCTGCTTCAACGCCACGAAAGAAAATCCTTTTTGTATCAAATTGTGACGGGTGACGAAAAATTGATTTATTTCGAAAACCCGAAGCGGAAAAAATCGTGGCTTTCACCTGGCGAAGCCGGTCCTTCCACACCAAGGCCAAATCGCTTCAGCAAGAAGACCATGCTTTGTGTCTGGTGGGACCAAAGCGGTATTGTGTATTATGAACTCTTGAAGCCCGGCGAAACCGTTAATGCACAACGTTATCGCCAACAAATGATTAAATCACGCATTGATCGAAAGACGACCGGAATGGGCCCGAAGACATGTCAAAGTGATTGTGTTACACGACAATGCGCCGTCTCACACAACAAAACCAGTGAAAGACACCTTGAAATCGCTTCGCTGGGACATCCTTCCGCACCCGCCGTACTCCCCATACCTGGCTCCATCCGACTATCACGTCTTCGCATCAATGGGGCATGCGCTCGCAAAGCAGCACTTCAGAAATTTTGAAGATGTTGGAAAATGGCTCGAAGAATGGTTTGCTGCAAAAGACAAGCAGTTTTTCTGGCATGGTATGCATCAATTACCTGAAAGATGGGCGAAATGTGTAGAAGCCGATAGCTAATATTTTGAATAAAACAAAATTAATTTCCCTTGAAAATTACGTGTTTTCTTTACCACAAAAACCGGCAAAAAGTTATGCATACACCTGGTATGACTCGTGGGAGGGAGAGCTAACGGACAAAGAAACGAAGAAAATTGCATCCGGCCCCAAAACTTTATACATCGCCTTGCACCTTGGACTATAAATTGTCGGGACTGAGGAGACCAACACCCTGGCGGCTATATTGAGAATCATCATAAGGAACGTACACCTACAAGGGAAGAACATCACCTTCCCGACAATTGAAGAGGTAGATAGAATTAATCTAAAGTCAGATGGGATTACATCAGACCCAGGCGACCTGCTCGAGTTGGTAGATAGGGTTTTTGAGAGAAGAAATGAGACCTTGCAACTAAATAGCGTCTATCGGCAGTTTGTCGTGGCATATGGTCTAATAGCCTTTAATCCAGCAGTAAAGTTTCCAGTGTGCTACGTCTAGACTAGACAACCATAAATCATAATTGATATCATCCGGCTCAACGAGGCGAGATCCAATCTAGTATGTGTTGAACTGAGACATCTATGTGAAGAGGAGAACGTAGACCTTGAATGCCTGCAGGACCCATATACCACTAAAGGAAGACTGCAGGGATTTCCGGTCGATGACATGGCGGTGTTGCCGAGGGAGAACCACTATGGTTACAACGCGTATATTCAATAAGAACATATAAATCCTAGTGCATACCTAATATTCAGACAGGTGGTTCCAGTGTCTACAGATAACCAATAACAACATAAAGCTTTTAATGTTAATATTTACTGTCAGTTCTCTCTACCAGCCGAGATGTTGTAATGAAATTCGAGAACATATGAAATGCTTTTAATAATAGGGATATATTGATTTTAGTGGATTTAAATGCAAAATCCCCTTTGTGGCATTGTCCTGAATCTGAGGGTAATGGGGAAATGTTCGAAGAGCTGATCCAACAGTTTAACTTAAACATCCATAATAGAGAAGGATATCCTCCGCCATTTAGAGGCAGGGCCGGGGCAGGATCAAATATTGATATAAAAATGTCTATGGAAAATGTATACAATAACATAACGGATTGGAGAGTCGTGGAAGATGCAACAGCGAGTGCCATAACGCCCTCGGATTTAACATAAATCTAAAACAAGAAGATCACGAAGAGGACCAAGAAGACAAAACAGCATTTAAATATAACGTAAAAAATAAACGGGAAAAATGTAATAACAAAATAAACTTACAACAGATTGACAGAATTTGTAATATTGATAATTTGACGGAGGAATTAGAGCTGGCCACAAAGAAAGCTATCAAAGAAGCGATCCTCAATATAAAGGTGGAACGGAAAGGAAGAAAACGTATTGGACAGCGGGATGATATACGATAAAAAGAGAAACAAAAGCAGCAAAAACAAGGTACAGAGCGGCTGGAGACCACGGTTGAGACAAAACAGGCTAAACAGGTATAGGGAAATTAAACAATTCGGAAAAGAGCTAAGTGAACACAAAAAGAACCTGGAACAAATTCGTAGAAAATAATCTTAGTCTGGGCCCATGGGGAACACCACATAAGCTTCTGATGAGCTAAATAAAGACGAAAGGCACCTTAAACACCTTGAAAAACCAACCACAGTATACCACCAGTTGGAAGGATACTAGAAAGTTACTCTTCGCAAAATTATTCCCTGATAATTTAGAAAATGAGGATAATTAGCAGAATACACTCACGAGGGAAGCATCCAAGATCTACAGCCCCGAGAAAGAGGAAGAAAACAACGAAGAGTTCCTTGTTACAAACGGGGATGTTGAACAAGCTATAAAAGGTCTTGGCATCTTCCCCAACTCGTGGAAGAATGCAAAGCTAGTTATACTCCTGATAGGAGAGGATAAGGATAAAACAAACGCTAAGTTATATAGACATCTCTGCTTGCTTAATGTCGTAAGTAAAATATTCGAAAAAGTAATCGTAGGGAAGATAAATAATGAAAGGACTAATCTTAATGAATACAACCTACAATTAGGATTTAGGAAAATAAATCTACCTGCCGAAAACGCTATGATCGAGCTCTGTAACAAAATTCAGCAACTTAACAATTATGAATGTAAGTATACTATAGGAATATTCTTTGACATAGTTGGGGCGTTCGACAACCTGTGGTGGTTTTAATGAGAGAGATAAAAAAATCTAAAGATCCACACAAAAAAGTGGGAAGTAATTAAAAACTATTTTTGTAACAGAAGATTAGAAGTGAATACGGCCGATGGAGTTGTGGGCAAAAGACCAACAAGAAGATGCCCCCTGGGGTAGTAGATTCTAGGGCCGATCTTCTGGGACCTGACCTGGAGATGCTTAATGAACTCTAAGAGGTAAAATGGATGGTGGGGTTTACAGAAGACCTGGCGATGATAATAAAATTAATTAGTATAACAGAGATAGAAAGGAATTCTAACGTAATTACAAGAGAAATGCCGTCATGATGCAGTAATATCAAATTAACAGTTTCAGCAGAGAAAACAAAATTCGTACTATTTAAGGGAAAATTTAATCTTAACAGAGGACCTATAATAGAAACAATAACAAAACAATTAAGAGAGTAAAACTTTTAAATATTTAGGACTAACACTTGACGAAAGGTTAAACTTTAGAAAACACACTGAACTGAAATCAAGTAAAGCAAATAAAAATAATAAACTAGTAAACATTGTGACAAAAGAACTGATCAAAATTGTTATGCTGTACCATGACGTCATCATAAGATCTTTAGTCGGATATGCCACCAGTGTCTGTAGTCACCGGATGGATAATGTTAGACAAAGTCAAACAATAAACCGCGCTCAAAGGCAGATTCTGATAAGACTCACAGGGGCATACAGTACTACGCCGGTGGAGCCACTCCAGATAGCTACTATAACCCTGCCAAGTCAAAAAGCTGGGTGCTATGTATTGGATTAAAAGAGGAAATAACGAAAGAGTCACTAGGAAACATGTTCCTGCGCACACCAAGCATGATGCGCAGGAAATACTAAGTAATGCATGACAGCGTTTCCTTTAAGAATGCCCGAAAGTTAGAAGATTATATAATATAATACTGGACGTGGCTGGCATAATGGAGCTTGACGTGGAGATTACGGAAGGAATGATACACTTCCTCACAAGACATGGCCCATTTAAGTAGAAACTGAAGGACATGAATATGGTCGAGGATAACATATTTTGCTCCTCTGGGTCGGTTGCTACCCTGAAACACGTAATACTAAGATGCAAAGAAACAGAAAACCTGGTCGGCGAACAAAGAACTCTTCTGGAGGACATGGACATCGCTGAAGCTCTGAAAACACCAGAACTGGCAATTTCCTCCAGAAAATAACCCAAAAGTAACAGAATATCATAGAAGGAAATTTATATCCGTGGTCGACCGAGGCCGGGCGCCGCGAAGATCTGGTGCTGACCAATAGAAAACAGGTTAGGGAGCTGATACCGCATTTAGGGAAACGTGTCTTGAACCTCTCGAGCGAGGCGTGTGTGCGGCAGGTTCGACGAGCGCGAACTTCGCTATCAGTAGGCAGGATGCAACAATCCGGGAACTCCAACAACCCGAAACTGAATAATATACGGTAACCTAAGGAAACTAAAAATGAATAAACTAAAAGTAAACAACATTTAAAAAGGAACAATAAAAAACTCAATCAATAATATTGCATAAAATCAAGCTAAACTAAATAAAATTAGTGAATATTATTAGAAGTGAGCGTGTGTGTAACCACTGGAAACCAGCGGTGTTCTGGTGGGTGTCTTTGTAGGAACATGGCAGCAAGAGACACTCAAGTTGTAGTGCGCGTGGGTGTGAGTGATGACTGCAGGCCAAATAAAAAAAAGAAACAGAGAAAATGGAAATAAAAACTAAATTTGAGTGATCTGGAATCCGGGACACAAGCATTATTAAGCATATTAGCCATTAAGTGTAGTGTGTGATGTGGAAGTGACTTGAGGAACAAGATCAACTGCACAGGAGAAGGAGGAAGGGAATCCGGAATGGAAATACAGAAAGGAACAGCAAAAACTTTGTCAGAAAATACCAGTAATACTTAAGTTGCAGTCTAGCTTCTTTTTTCTCCTCATGTTTTCTTATAGTTGCAGAAAAAGAAGAAGTAGCCATCTTGAGTATACATCTATGTTGTGGTGTCCATGTGTGTGTCTGTGTTGTTCTATATGTTAAATGTTCTTGTATAAAATAGCAAATAAAAGATAATGGTATGGTATCCCCCCCACAAGAAAAGTTCAAAAATTAGGAACAAAGACCAGGAAAACATTCTGGACGCCTCGTCCAAGGTCCGTCCCGCTCCATCCGAAGTCAAACCTAAGGGATCAAAGGAGCTTCTTGGACTGCCGGAACACCGGCAATCCGAGAATCTCTAGGCACTCACTGTCTGTCAAATAATGAGAAGAGCAAACAACTGCTCATGTTGCACGCCCTTGGAAGTGTACAACCCATTTTGTGCAAAGAATTCATAGAGACAGGGGTGGAAGGTGGGCCCCAAAATGAATGAAAATGATACCACTGCATCGGCATTACGACATCAAAGTTTCGTTATCTTTAGGAAGGCTACCAGTAGCACAACATACGTGTTTTCAACGTTGATTTTAGGTTCATTGCGTTGATTAACCGTTATCGATTGAAAAAAATACGTTTATTTTTAAACCATATTTCAAGAAAGAAGTCATTGCGTTGATAAAAATACAACGTGTATTCAATGTTATTTTCAACTATAGTATAATAGATTTTGTTTAATGCATTTCTTACTAATGTTATGTCAAAAAACATAATTAAGAACTAATTGAATGACACAAACTAATCTTGGTGTTCGCATGTGCACGTTGAACAGATTAAAATTTAAACCATATTTCAAAGAAGTTAGAATTTCGTTGATACGACGTTAATGTGACGTACTTTCAACTATGATTCATACTGTCCTATATTTCGTTTTACATTTGTATTTCTAAGTTATTATTATTATTATTATTATTATTATTATTATTATTATTATTATTATTATTATTATTATTATTAGTTATTGTTTAATATTCGGTTGCAATGGAGATATGCATGCTAGGAATAACCAGGAGGGACAGAAAGACAAGTGAATGTATTCGCGCACAAACAAAAGTAGAGTAATCAAGACCGCGAAGAAGATGAAATGGAGATGGGCCGGTCACATAGCTAGACGAAGAGATGCAAGGTGGACGACAAAAGTACTACAGCGGATTCCTAGAGAAAAGAAACGACCGAAGCGACGTCTAAATGTAAGATGGATATATTTAATCAAGCGTTTGTCAGAAGGCACATGGATGAGGATATCAGCAGACCGAGATATATGCAAGGTCTTTATCCAGCAGTGGATAGAAAACGGCTGAATATGATATATATATATATATATATATATATATATATATATATATATATATATGTGTGTGTGTGTGTGTGTGTGTGTGTGTGTGTTTCTGTGCGTGTGTTCACGGCAAAATGTTAAATCCGGCATTCTATAGAATGCCTAGGTAATGTATAGAAGACTTAAAATCGAACGTCAAAGCATGAAATGATTGATATTATATACATTGCCTAGGCATTGTATACTTTGATGGATTGTCTGCCGGCAAAGCATATAATACGCCTAATCCCTCCATTTTTGTCAGACTTTCCCGTTGTTCTTGTATCACCATGTCGGAAGGGAGTGTAGTGCCAAGACAGGAATCACGCCATGCTGACATGCAATGACGGTTCTGCGATGAATTATCTCAAGTAAGAGCCAATGCTGCGAAAAAAAAATTCCTAACCGAAACCAGTTATCAAAAGTTAGTCGACGATGTGAAAAAGGCTAAGACGACCATGATGAATTAACCACGGGACTATTGGCTGCTGAAACACTATGACGTAATGATGGTCGAGAATAAGACTAAGTTGATCTACTGTTAAAAAAGGTACGAGTACTATTCAATTTTACGTCGCGTACTCCGAGTAATTTGACATACTCCATAAGACCCATTTGGCTATTGGTCATTGAGGACAGGACAGGATGTTGAAAGAACTTCCACCCAAGTATAAGAACATTACCCGTCATGATATTGAGCTGTACATTCACCTTTGTGAGCCTTGCCAGAAGAAGCAAAAAGGTGTTAAAAAGGGTGTTGTGGTCAAGCCAATTTTTTTTCGTAATTCAGTTCCCGTTGTCAGGTCGATCTCATCGATTTTTAATCTCATCGTGATAGAGAGTACAAGTTTATAATGGTCTACCAAGATCATCTCACTAAGTTTGTAGTTCTCAGGGCTCTGAAATCAAAGAGAGAGGAAGAAGTAGCCTATAACCTCATCGACATATTTACGTTGCTTGTTGCTCCAACGATTCTACAGTCCGATAACGGCAGGGAATTTGTAAACAATGTAGTAAGCAGCCTAAAGGAGTATTGGCCCACCTTGAAGATCGTCCATGGTAAGCCGCGCCACTCACAATGTCATTGGAGCGTCAAAAGAGCAAATCAGGACATTGGAAATATGCTGTGTGTTTGGATGCAAGATGAAAACACTACCTGCTGGAGTGAGGGACTGTGGTTCGTCCAACTTATGAAAAACAGAGCTTTTTATTCTGGGATTAACAGGTCACCATACGAAGCTCTGTTCGGCTGCAAAGCTAGAGTAGGTCTCTCGGTGTCGTCCCTGCCTGACGACGTTTTACAAGACGTAGAGACTGAGGAAGAGCTGGAAAAAATAATAGAGAGCGTACAAACAACACAGCAGCAGGAAGAAAGACGAGACGAATCAATGCAAGAGGTACAGCTCCCTGCAGAAGACATAGATGAGAATGCAATCCATGATGGAGGAAACCAAAACAGTGATGAAGCCTGGTTATTGAAGAGCCTTCCATTTCCGTGGTTACCGAAAATCCTTCTTTTTCTGATATATATTGCGTCGGCTTAAAAGAAACCAGCGGTGCTCATACATGTCAAAAGTGTGGCCGAATCGTTCATACCATCTGTGGACATTCTCCTAAAGACAGTGACGACTACGAAGTAGAAGGTTATGGGGTTAGCATTTTGTGCAATGTTTTCTTCAATATTGAGAAAGCTATCTAAAGTAAAATGTAATCAAAATTGAACCTTGAGATTCAGGTCAAAAAATGAAAAGGGATTCTGACAAAAAAAAACTTCCTATACCTTTGGGTGCCACTGTGCGAGTTCCGATTCCCGACGTCGACAAAGGGCGGAGTGACTCACGCAATCTGTTGGCAGTTGTTATGGACATTACGGAAGATGGCTTTTACCGACTTGGAACTGCAGAAGGAATCTTGAAGCAACTCTGCGCAAGATCAGAATTCACCGTATGTCCAAAGAACTTAATGAGAATTGAAGACGTTCCTGACCACGAGATACCTCTCCGATCTGCAGCTACTTCTCAGTATACAGGAAGCGGCCAAGGATTTGTCAGGTGTATGTGCAAGACGAAGTGCCAAAATATGAAGTGCCTTTGTGTAAAAAAGAAAATTAAGTGCAATTCAAAATGTCACTCTAGCCTTCCCTGCTGCAACAAGTAGGTCAGGCCAGTTCTGCTTTGTGTTGTAATGGTAATAAAATTCTGTTCGCATTTTTCTTTATGTAGTGAAATGTATGTACAAGATCAAATTGCCAAAATGTAAAGTGTTTTTGTGTGAAGAAGAAAAGTAAGTACTTACTACAACAAGTACTTCAATCTCAGTTCTGTTTTCATTGTTTTCCGGTAAGAATATTCTGTGCTTTATTTCGTAGTTTTGTTCTTTCAGTTTCAAATGCGTATTAATTAATAAAGCCTTCTCATCTTTTGCCCTTTTAACACTTTGCGTAAATGGTACTGGTCATTCTGTATAATACCTAGGAATTGTATAGAAAGCCTAGGAAAAGTATGTAACATTTTCACAGAAAACTTTTATTTCATAGTTTGCCTAAACCCATCAGGCATTCTATACATTACCTA
>JAGDQP010001419.1:0-15792 GCA_022664845.1 Lepisma saccharinum | reverse complement strand
TATCTATCTATCTATATATATATATAGATAGATAGATAGATAGATAGATAGATAGATAGATAGATATATATCATTTAAAATTAGTTTCAGGGCCATCCGGGATATCTTCGGAAGTTAAAATTTGCTAGCGATAAATATTTTATATTTCTTTTAGTAAGCATATCTACCCAAAACTTTTAGTCACAAAATTTGAAACTTCTACTCCACTCCGTCAATATGAAGGGTGCTTCCGGTTACCTTAAAAAAAAATATAATTTCTTAAATTTGAGAAAAAAAGGGTTCTTATCTGTGCACTGAGAAACAATTTCTTAGAAATTAAATATCAGGATTTCAAATGAGAGCATATCGGTTCGAAAATAAGATGGTGTTCTCATTTTCAATTAAATTAAAAAGTATATATGTAATTGCCTTAAAAATTGTTTTTCGATGCACAGGTAAAAACTTTTTTTTTTTCAACTTTAAGAAACAATTTTTACTGTGTAGGAAAATTTTTTAATTTAATCCACAAAAGTTCGCTTTTTATCTAAGCTTCTTGAGAAAATGTAAAAATTAATAATTAATTTAGCCTGTAATGTTTAATAATTAACTTACCCGAAATGTCTTTCTTATACATATAAACTTACAAGAAAAACACTGAAAACAATGGTAACAAACGTGCTGAGGGAAATAATACTTTAAAATAAAATGTTTTCCAGCAAATCTACGTGTGGTCACCAACTGGTACTGAATCTTTTGTGCCTATGAACTGAAGAACACTCGCAGGAGGAGAACGTAGCTTGCATTGCTTTACCATCATGTGTTAAGGTTGAATAAGTAAAGAAATATTTGTATGTCTTATAGAAATAAGTTCACTTAGTACAATTAAAAATAAAATAATAAAAATATTCTTTATGCTTCAACTTTGAATGGTAAAAAAGGAACAATCTGCTTCCGGACTAACAATGAATCGAGGCGCGGGACAAAGGTTCGGAAATTGGGACGATCCCGACAGAATCAGTACAGGTGGCAACCCTGGTTTACATATCAACCGTGTGAAAAACTACATATATTACTAAGTTGTTAATCTATTCTTTGACAAGAATCTCATTGTTATGACTAATTGTATTTGACTTTAAGCTTAGATTACTGGCTACTGGAGCACGAACTCTAGTCAATACTGCCCCTATGAAATGTCTTTATTCTTCCTATATCATTCAGTTTCATGTACTTCACTTAACCTCATTCTGGTGGTGGAATACTTTTTACATAGTAGAACGTTAAATATATGGGACATGATTCTAACACGCAATGGTTACTATAATGTTTGCACAACGTTGCACAATACACTTTACTTTGCCAAAATAGTCAATAACTGACAACAGCAGTAGCTTTTATGGCATCAAAGAGAAGCATTGACAATGTTTAGTAGAGGAAACCATTATTAAAATTACCAACCTTCGTTTGGAGGCCTGCTTTAGTATAATTTATCACAGAAATTATGACTTTGTTTCTCTTGCTTTTGTTATTTTTTGTAGCAACATTTTTATGGCTCACACACATATATAGGACATGCTGAATTTCAGTGACAGCACAACATTCTCCAGATTGCACAATGGTGTCCACGTGAGGTCAATAGATTTACCGACGATTATTTCGAATCCTAATGACAGAGAATGAGGTACACAAGTTCCCATCATCCAGGCTAAATCACTTGAATGCAAATGGCTCTACATTTTCCATTACAACATTTGCTTGTTTCAGTCTCTCGAACTCGTCGGAGTACAATGCTCTGCACTTGCGTGAGACATGTAGTTCACAGGTCAGTAATTATTTAGCGAATATATAGAATCACTAACATGTGTGTTTCTTTCAATATCAGCTACATTCTTCTAATAATCTCTTCACAATGTAATAGAATTTAAAGTTCATTGCAAATACGAGAAAAATCTAAAACAAGAAAATTTTGAGTTAAACGAAAACTGCGTTGTTTGTTCGTAATTTCATATTAGCGCTCCCGTATGAACGTCAGTGAATAAGGGAAGTAATAAATGTGGTTTCTATTGCTTTGGCTCGCTTGGGTTTTATGCATTAAATGTTCATCAGCAAGTCTGTCGACCTGTATACCTTAATCTGATATTTAGATTTAAGAATAATAAAGAAACGAACCATAGTGGCCATTTAATCTAAAGTAACACCAACAACTTTGTTATTTATTTGAAATTTGTTAAGCCCATCTTGGATTCACCCCTGAGAATAAGTATTGTTTCCAACAACAATGTCAATAAGATCTTACCAAGATCCATAATTTCCTATCAATATCTCCATATTATCTAAGTGGCCATTCATTTATCCATTCATACATTTACCACTTATTATGCATATATTAATTACAAATATATCCTATGCCTTTTAGATGATCGTAATCACAATGAACTTCATAATACAGACCAATGGATTCTCCTTAAATTATTAACTACCATTTTCATTTAGCGACCCATTAACAAGATAAAAACTAATTTCACTTCTGCTTTCTTTTTTCCTTTGAACGCCTTTTGTTTGTGTATAATGTTTTCTTGACACATACTTCTTATTCAAAGCTCGATTCCGATTATCTCAGGAAGATATAGGGTTTGTCCTGTCTGTTTGTCCTCCCCCCTGGATCTCAGCAACTACAAGTCCGACAGAGTTGAGCCATACACCGCTGGATTAGTCATGATCTGAAACGATGAGGAAACTTATGTTTTAACTCTAAAATTGACAGGTCCTTTTCATTTAATTAGTTTCCTCAATTTTTCCCATGTATTTTGACATGGTATGTTTGCCCCCCCCCCACCTTCGATCTCAGTAACTACAAGTCACACAGAGATGAACAATGCACCGTTGAATTCGTCATGTTCTGAAACGGTGGGGAAAATTATCAGCTTGAATCTAAAATTGGCAGGTCTTTTGAATCGCTTAGTATTTTCCATTTGTGCTTCTCTTAGATCTCAGTAACTACAAGTCCGACAGAGAAAACCCATTCACCGTTAGATTCGTAATAGTCTCAAAGCATGAAATCACCTATCAAATAAACTCTAAAACTGGCAGGTCTTTTTCAATCGCTTAGTATTCCAGATCTGTATGTTTGTCCCCTCCTAGATCTCAGTAACTACAGGTCACACATAGATGAACCATACTTCGTTGGGTATGTCATGGTCTCAAACGGTGGGGAAACATATAAGTTTGACTCTAAAAGTGGCAGGTCCTTTAAATCGCTTAGTATTCTCCACATCTATGTAGACTTCTTATCCTAAACCGTTGGAGCTAGAAACACCAAATATGGCTTGAAGGTACATCATAACTAGTAGGTTAATAAAATATTACAAAATGTTGAAAAAGTCACCATCTTAGATCCAAAGTGGTCGCCAAACTTATTGTTGTATAGAGGAGATAGCGTAAACGGCTGGAGCTAGAGAAACGAAATTTGGTATGAAGTTGTATGACCAAGAGTAGGTTACAATAAATGGAGCAAACCTCTCGTATGAGCCCGCAGCCCCCTTGGAGTATGGGGTTAGATCTGTACTATGGGGGCGGAGTCCTTCGAAGAGTCTGGTTTCGATAACCACATGAGGTAGTCAAGCGAAATTTGGCGTAAAGGTAAATTATCAAAATTAGGTTACGAGAAATACATTAAATGATCAAATAGTCTCCAAGTTGAATCCAATATTGCCGAATAAGATTCATACAGAAGACATATTTCGCCCAAAAAACGTATTTCGACTCAGAATGACGTACATCATTGGTTTTAATGCATTTTCTACACGCACGATTCTACTTCAGCGGTTCCATGTATTCGAGCAATTTTCGGCCGACATCTTGAAAAATGAAATTTTCCCTATATCTTTGGTATTTTGGGGAATATCTCGACCAAACTTGCACATTTAGACTCAGACCAATTTAAAGATATTTAAATCGTTTTTAAATGTATTTATATTCTTTTCATGTATTTTCGGTACCACTGGCAGCCATCTTGAAAAAACGAACTTTTTCCTGTATCTTCGGCGTTTATGGGAAAATTTCAACCAAACCAACATATTTCGCTCCAAGCAAAGTACCTCAATTGTTTTCATTTATTTTCGATACCTTCGGCCGCCATCTTGAAAAATAGCCTTTCCCCATATCATAGCACAATTTCTATTATTGCACAATTTCTACAATTTCATTATTGCATAATTTCTACCAAACCAACATATCTCTACTCAAAGGTCGCCATGTAGCCGGGTTGTCGTGCGGTCTATGGTGGTAGGTCAACGACTCGAAGGTCCCCGGTTCGAGTCCAGGCAGAGGGCAAAGGTGTGGATTTTAATAGCTAACCTCGGTAGCAGACATACGTGTTTTTAACGTTGATTTTAGGTTCATTTCGTTAATTAGCCGTTATCGGTTCAAAACAAACGTTTGTTTTTAAATCACATTTCAATAAAGACGTCATTGTGTTGATTAGACGTTAACACGAGTATTCAATATGTTATTTTCAACTATGGTATAATATATTTTATTTAATGCATTTCTTACTAATGATATGTCAGAAAATATAATTGAAAACTAATTGAATGACACAAACTAATTTTAATGTTCTCATGTGCACGTTGGAATCAGATTGAATTTTAAACCATATTTCAACGAAGTAAGAATTTCGTTGGTACGACGTTAATGGGACGTACTTTCAACTATCGTTCATATTATGTCCTAGATTTCGTTTCATTCATGTAGTCTATTTTAATTGCTTAAACATTGTAATTTAAAGCAAATCCAATGAAAATAACGATATTTTTCATGTTTTTAATTACATGTTAAAACGAGGTTCAATTTTAAACTATATTTAAACAAATATTTATTTTCAACGATACAGTAAAAGCGTAGTGGCCTGTTCAATGGATTCTTGGATAAGTGGTCGACGCGTCAAGTTACCAACAAGAAGTGAAGAACGTTTTTCTGTTCGAACCCCACATCGGCCGCTCGGATTATTTACTGTTGAAACATTAACACCGTATATCATGATGGAACCAACGGATAAAATTAAACTTGATGTGCGTGTACCAATAGACGGCATTCATGCTCTGTTTCGGCCAACTAAACCCGTTTCTTCTCAACCATTATTCAAAGTCGAATACACCGTTAAATAGGCGGACATTTCGGTACATTTACAACGTTAACATGACACTTCGGTACTTAGGTCTAATCCACGTATTTTCAACGCTTGTGTGCCATTGGGGAAAGGGTGAATCGTGACGGGCTGAAGTCCAATGTTACTAGACTGGCCCATATAAAAATAAAGTTGACCAAAGTTGAAAGCGATGTAGGCCCTACCTCAATGTTTTTCATTTATTTTTGGTACCGTCGGCCGCCATATTGAAGAAATGGGCTTTTGCCTATGTCTTTCGCGTTTATTGGAATATTTAAAGCAAACCAACATATTTCGACTCAAACCTCAATGGTTTTCACGTATTTTTGGTACAATTTGATTCGTCATGATCAGAAACGATGAGGAAACTATGAATGAGATAGATATAAGCCATACAGCATTGGATTCATAATGGTCAGAAACCGTGGAATAATATAATTTTGACCATAAAATTGGTAGGTTCTTTCCATTAATAGTAACTTGGTATTCTCCATTTGTGCTTTTCTTAAATTTCAGAAACTAAAAGTCCGACAGAGATTATTTATACACTGTTGAATTCGTCATGGTCTCCAACGGTGAGGAAAATAATGGATGTGTCTCTAAAGCTGGCAGGACCTTTTCAACCAGTTAGTATTCTCCATTTATGTCTCTACGAGATTTCAGTAACCACAAGTTCGACATAGATAATCTATACACCGTTGTAATATTCATGCATACTGGTGAGAAAATCTATGACTTATAGTACGGTGCAATTAGACAAAATATGGCCCCAACCCAGACTTTTATAATAACAAGCTGAAAATTGGTGAAAATGTTCAGATTGTTGTCCTAAATAACATACTCAAAGTCCCAAAAAATCCCGCTTGGGGAAACCGAGATATGACGTCATCAACATGGCCGCTGTCTGAATTTTACTTTTAAAGTTTAAGCCTATGTATCTTCTCGACATTTTAACATAGAGACTTCGTTCTTGTTTCATTTTCCACAGAACATATTACCAAATGTTATTCATAACTAGTGTCCGTCATATGCAACCGCCATCTTTAAAAATCGGGCCTAGAATTGAAAGGAAAGTATATTCTTAATGTTTGTCGTCACATTTAACCGTGAATAACTTTGAAACGGATACGAATATGGGAAAACGTCCCTACATAATCGTTATTTGCCTTTTCAAGAGCTTTCCAACGAGCCCAATACCATTATTGTATCTCTAAAACTAATGGAGCTAGTCGATTTTATGTGCACCAAGCAGTGATCAGCATCCATAATTTATTGCAACACTCTACCTTTGGCCAGTAGATGGCGCCACAGTGTAAACTCTTGTTAATTAACAATAACAGCAAACCAGCTTAAGGCGTTCTTTTTAGAAAATAAAATAGCAAATAAAAGAAAGTAAACAATGAAGTAATGTCTTTAAGAATGTTTGAAGGAAGATGTGGCCAGAAATCTAAAACCAGTCGTAATTGTATCTCTCATATCAAGAGAGTTGCGTCGTTTAGAGAAATTGCGTCACGTGTTGTACATTTATTTGCATTGGTGTAGCTTCAGGTAAGAAGTGACTGTGTAATTTCGCTGTTGTGGATTTGAATTATTTTACTGATATGAATTGAGATGGAGTCCGTGCAGCAGTGCATTTTATGTAATGGAACTAAAAGTGGTGATACGGTGGTAGTAAAAAGAGGTATTGACACGTTACGTCGATTACGTACGCTAATCGGTAACAGTGAGAGTGTTCAAGTTCATGTGAACTGTCGGAAAGAGTATACTCGCCGTGTTCCTGTACCGACCACGGACGAAGGTGAACTACCTGTGAAAAGAAGTGCGCGCTCATCTCTTCCAAACTTCGACTTCAAAGGGCAATGTCTGTTTTGTGAGAAATACATTTGTACAACAGACGAAGTCAGGCACCCGGACCGACAAACATCTTATAGTGTTGTTGCAACGTTACATGTAATCGAGTCGGTGCGTTCGATGGCATTAAGACGTGCCGATGAATGGAGGGGGGAAGTATTAGTTAGAATTAATACCGAGATTGACCTTGTCGCTGCAGAAACCCGCTACCATATACAGTGCTACTCATATTTTAATTGTCCAGGTTCTTCTTTACCAGGGCAAACATCACACTCAGGGCGACCTGAAGACTCCAATAAATCGCACGCATTTCAGAAATTATGTGAGTATTTGGACAGTACTGATGAATGTCAGTATTCCCTCCAGCAACTCTGCGAAATAATGAAAATCTAATGTCCGACAGACGAGCTCTACACGGAGAAGCAGTTAAAGAAGAAGCCTCAGAGACACTTTGATGAAAACATTGTCATTGCCGAACGGGTAGGGAAGAGTAGTGTTGTATGCTTTTCTGGGTTAGCCCATAAACTTCTGACTGATAATTGGTACAATGCAAAAGAAACCAACGAAAGAGAGGAAAGCATGAGGATTGTTGAAATGGCAGCCAAAGTTATTCGTCGGGATATTCGTACTCGAGTGTACGAATGTGACAGTTATCCAACGGTAGAGCAAATTGCTTCTGGAAATGAAGAATTAATTCCGTAGACGCTTACAGTCTTCATAAACGTTCTTATCCGAACTCACAAACCCGTTGACGAGTATAAAACAAACAAAAGAAAAGGTGTTACTATAGCACATGCAATTATTGCTTCCATTCGTCCACGTTCGGTTATTTCACCTTTGCAGCTCGGCCTAAGCCTATACCTTCACCGACGTCATGGCTCTAAAGTTCTTGTAGATGTGTTGCCAAAACTAGGGTTATGTGCGACTTACAAGGAGACTATCAAATTTAAGAATTCGGTTGCTATAAACGCCCCGCCCTCAGTAGATAACAATGGATACGTTCAGTTTGTGTTTGACAACGCTTACCACAACATCAACACTTTGGATGGACATGGAACTTTCCACGCTATGGGGGGCATCAGATGCATCACACCAGCAGGATCCGTACATACGAGCAGTTTTGTACCGAAGATTTATTCTTCTGTATACTCCAATTTGGAATCGTTAGGCTTCTGGACGGTAATGAGTTATCAGGATCTTAGGCAGGATCGTATATTTTTCAGGTGAAGGATATCAGCGCAGCTCTACTACAACCACAATATGCCAAAGATGCTCGATTGGTTGATCTGCCCTGGATGTTGGGATACATACTGCAAGAAACATCAAGTCCTAGTTGGAGTGGATATATGGATGCTATGACTACAGCTAGTACTAAGGAATACGACACATCAGCTGTGTTGTCTCTACCTTTTGTAAATCTTTCTCCAGGAAATCCAAGTACAAGCGACACTTGCCTTATGAACGCAGCGAAGAAATGCATAGAAAGGAATAAAAAATATTGTGTGGTGACATTCGATCAGCCACTCTACACTAAAGCCATAGACATAGTTCTAGCCGTAGGAAAAGACAGCCCCCTCTCGTGTGTGATTGTGCGTCTTGGTGGCTTTCACTTACTTATGTAATTTCTTGGTGCCGTTGGAACCATTATGGCCGGTAGTGGTTTGGAAGAGCTATGGGAGACCATCTACGCGAAGAACACAGTACTCCACATGATGACCGGGAAGGCATATGCTCGAGCCATCCGTGCGCATTTTCTGACGCAGGTTTCGATTGTAAACTTATTACTAACAAATGATGTGGAAGTAGATGCAGATCTTACTCAAAGACTTAAAAGTGCCAACTCAGATGTACTTCGAGGTGAGCTGCCACTTGAAAATATAAGCGTATCTCAATGTCTACTGGACATTCAAAGCATGTTAAATAAAACTTTACACAAAGTATATTTAACGAATCGAACCGGCAAACTATGGGCGCAATACTTCGAATTAGTTAACATTATGCGTTTTTTCATAAGAGCAGAACGCTCTGGCGATTGGTATCTTCTCATTTATAGTGTCCAGTGTATGATCCCCTTCTTGCACGCTGCTGGCCACTTCAATAATGCGAAGTCCGCCCACATGTACTTGCAGCAAATGCTGAAAGTAGAAACAATCATGACCCCTGGGGAATTTCACAAATTCGTGAATCATGGTTACTTCACAATTCGAAGAACCAAAAACATTTGGTCAGGCATATAGATGGACATGACAATTGAACAAGTGCTAATGCGTACAATGAACACTGCAGGTGGATTAACGCACGGACGAGAAATGACTGAAAATGTGGTTGCACGCTGGTTGAGTGCCATGCCTACTTCAGCCCAGGTTGTAGACGCAGTCGAAAACTTCAGTGGTGCTTTCTCTAGAACATCCAAAAAACACGTGGAACTGAGAGAATCTCGTAAAGTAAGGGATCATTAGGATCTTCGATAGATGATGGCCTGGTTGCATTCGCACATTCCCTTTAAACCTCGTCCAATCTTCTAGTGTCCATTGCTACGGGATTAGTTGGTGACGATATGGTGAACTGTGATGAAGCCCAAGATCGAGGTGTAGCTGCGATGAAATCAATTATGGGTCAACGTTTCAGTGACGTGCATCTTAGGCGAAAAGACAAAGTCCGATCACTTGCAAGTGTGGCAAAAACTATAAAATTTAAAGGAAGCGGTGTAGAAGTCAACCCAAACCAACTTCTTCATCGTATCCTGTGTGTCGTGCGAATCGAGGAAGAACTGGCCGAATATTTGAAATACGAATTGGCTGCAAGACCACCTGCAATTTTCGTTGGTATTTCAATGCGGAAATTCTTTTCCCTAATATTATTTTCTTTCGTGCCGCAACAGGGTGTGATACAACTTCCGCGCTGTTTAAGAAGGGGAAAAAGGTAGCCTTCAAAAAATTTCGAAAAAAAACTCTATTTTAAGAGAACGTGTAAGTGAGTTTAACAGGTCAGACGCAACTCACGAAGAAATTGCAAGTGCTCGAGCATCATTTCTTCTCGATTTTTACGGCTACGATATTGACGGTACCCTAGAGGAAGGAAGATACCGTCAATACATGAGAACTGTGGCGACGCAGGCCGTTACATCATCATTTGACTTATCTACACTTCCACCAACATCATCCGCAGCAAAGCAGCATTCATACCGCGTTTACCACCAGGTTCAACAGTGGAACGGTGTGAATTTACCACCAAGGGATTGGGGATGGATCCTGATAGATGGTAGTCACAAACCTATTCTCAACGAAAATGATCCCGCACCAGAAAACATCCTGCATATAATTTCTTGTGATTGTAAGTCTGGTTGCGAACGAAATTGCGAGTGTCAAAGAAGGCTTAAACTGCTTGACGATGTGTGGCTATTGTGTTGGTCATGGTTGTGAAAACCGTTCACAGATTCTAGATGAGGACGATGACACGGAGGAGTTTGAATCATAAGCAGTGGCATTAGAGAGAGACGAACGGAGATTTGATAAAGGTATCTGTTTTTCCTTAGCCTGAACTGTTAAAGTGAAACGAGTTATATTTACAGAAATACGTTTTTTCTTATATCATTATTAATAGTTACGGGTCGTTTCTTTCTTATAATATGTATCATTGTGAATAAAATTCAATTTGATGTATCGTAATGTTTTCTACAGTTAGGATATGCTAAATATGAAAATACTTTTTAATATTAAAAAGTAAACCGTTTCCGAAACATGACGCCATATTTAAATATGGCTGATGTATATGGCAATTGCTCGTTCTGAATAACAATTTCTTATATATTACGCATTTTGTGAAAAATAAAGAGGAGCAAATGTTCTATTTTGTTATGTCTAAAAGATACAACCTTTCAAATTAAAATGATAAAGTCGGTCGGTCGCCATATTGATGATGTCATATCTCTTAAACATATTTTCCAAGTTGTATGTTTCGCTCTTATTTATGGAAGAATTATAGTAAAATCTATCCAGAGAATTGTATTTATTACTTGCAAAACATATCTACTTTACAACTATATCATTAATAGCGTCAGAAGTGAATATGGCAAACTCATTTTTAAAGGTGTCAATTACTGCTTGGTGCACATAAAATGGACTAGCTCCATTAGTTTTAGAGATACAAGAATGATATTGGGCTCGTTGGAAAGCTCTTGAAAAGGCAAATAACGATTATGTTGGGACGTTTTCCCATATTCGTATTCGTTTCAAAGCTATTCACAATTAAATGTGACGACAAACATTAAGAATATACTTTCCATTCAATTCTAGGCGCGATTTTTAAAGATGGCGGTTGTATATGACAAACAATAGTTATGAATAACATTTGGTAACATATTTTATAGAAGATGAAACAAGAACGAAGTCACTATGTTAAAATGTCGAGAAGATACATAGGTATAAAATTTAAAAGTTAAATTCGGTCGGCGGCCATGTTGACGTCATATCTCAGTTCCTCAAACGCGATTTCTTCGGACTTTGAGAATGTTATTTAGGACAACATTCTAAACATAAAATTCCGGGTTAAAACCTAATTGCACCATACTATTAGACTCTGAAACTAGCAGGCCCCGTCATTCGCTGAGTAACCTCCATTTGTCCGTTTGATTTTAACTCTTTCTTTTGGATACGTTATAAGATAATTTTAATTGATACGGGGGCGCTTTGGTTATTCTTTGTATCTGTCTACAATAAAACAATTACTTAGCTTGTTTGAGCATTACTTTCTTTTCTAATTACTTCTCGTGAATATGCGGTTTTACTGCTTGTTCAAAACTAAGCTTTCGGGTTTTCTTTCACGGTACGAAAGTGATAAACAGAAAAGTATATATTGTATTAAAATGTGTTTAAGTAATATATCCAACGTAAACTGCAATTTTAGAGAAACAAAATGTAGCTTTATTCAAGATGTAATATATGGGTAAGGAACCGACAACTCACTGTTGAGCAAAACAGCAATATTTGATCAAATTCTGGAAGAGGAGTTTTGTAACTGAAAGTTATTTTTGATAGAAAAAACAACAACATTGTTTTAACAAAGGACCCTTTGTGTACAATTCGTTTGTTATTTTTGTCAACGTTTATCTTAGCTCGTTGGCTTCTGGCGCTGCATTCGTCTTAAAATACTGCTATCTGTTGTAGAAAACCGTTCTGAGACTTTAATATGCTGAATAAAGCTTTAGGGTATGAATGTACGACAAACTAATTGCTGAGCTTCAAAGGACACAATGTAACATTTTTTGTTAAAATATATTCCACAATATAGGAAAAAATAGACCCTTAACGGGATTAAAACCAGAGAATACGTGTGATAACAATTAAGTCATTTATAGTTTAATCGGATTGTAACTAACATAGTTATTTTGTACCTTAGTGACTGCTTTCATCTTGAACGGTATATCGTAATCGGACTCCATGACTCTTTCTTGTTTCATTGAAGAAAACATTGATAAATCTACTTGTCGACCTGAGCCATAAATGGGTAAATATCATAAATAAATGCAATTCCAGGCTGCTTCTAAATTTAGTTATATTTTATTCATGGCATGACTTTTTTGATTACACTGTTACATGTTTATCGCATTATATACACTGTATTAAATTACGTTCTGCAATAAATTCGGGCCTGAATTTCTTACAAAAAAACAGATAAAAATTAGCTATGTTATTTGTCGAATTCTCCTTCATTTGCGACATACTCAAGCTTCAATTTTGTACCCCAAATCGATTCACTTCGCGAAAAATTAAAAACGATTTATAAATATCTAAGTTTAGTTGAGTGCAACTCTTTCTTGATTAACACTTTTAGAAAACTTTTTTTTTAAATTAAAGGGGAACAGGCCAAATCGTCGAAAGGCATATCGTCGAAAATCAAAAACGGTCATAACGTCGAAAGAATTGGACAAATCGTCGAAAGAAACGGTCAAAGCGTCGAAAGATTTGGCCAAAGCATCGAAACCCTAAACGGTCAAAGCGTCGAAAGGCATATCGTCGAAAATTAGAAACGGTCATAATGTCGAAAGAATTGGACAAATCATCGAAAAAACGGTCAAAGCTTCGAAAGATATGGTCAAAACGTCAAAACGCTAAACGGTCAAAGCGTCGAAAGGCATATCGTCGAAAATCAAAAACGGTCATAGCGTCGAAAGAATTGGACAAATCTTCTAAGAAACGGTCAAATCGTCGAAAATTACAAACGGTCAATGCGTCGAAAGGCATATCGTCGAAACGTAAATTCGGTCATAACGTCGAATTAATTGGACAAATCATGGAAGGAAACGGTCAAAGCGTCGAAAAGTGGAAACGGTCAAAACGTCGAAAGGCAAATCTTCGAAATGCAAAATCGGTCATAACGTCGAAAAAAACTGGACAAATAGGAAGGAAGCGGTCAAAGCGTCGAAAAGCAAAAAAGGGTCAAAGCTTCGAAAGGCATATCGTCGAAAAAGGAAAACGGTCATAACGTCGAAAGAATCCGGCAAATCATCGAAGGAAACGGTCAAAGCGTCGAAATGCAGGTGTTGTCAGTTTGCTAGAGAGGGAAAAAATTCACCAGAGAAAGGGAAAAAATGCACACCGAGTAACCGGAAGAAAAGTTTAAGTCATATTAATTTATCTCTTTAAATGTTATATTGTTAAGATAATAAGCTATATAAAACAGTTAATGGTAATGTTATTTCTTCTTTATTGTAAACGTATAAGGAATATTTGTGTCTTAGAGGAACGTGATTAATGATTAGTAAAAGTTTATAGATCTTGTTTTTCGTCCATGAATTGATTACTGAAAGTTTCTTTGGAAGGAAAATATGGATTTTATTGTACCCTTTAGATATTACACGCTTCCTATTTCTTACATGATATATATTGGTCTTATAATAATTTTGCTTGGTGAAGGGTCTAGTAATTCTTAGAGTAAATATTAACCAATATCTGAAGAAGCACATATCTCAAGACAATGAAGTCTATTACATAGTCTTACGAATAAATTTAATAGATGTGAAAGAGAAGTATATTTCTAATATAAACATTTCCATTATATTAGCTCTCAAATAAATTTAATAAATATGAAAGAAATGATGATTTCGAAACAATAAAATTCATTACATTATCCTAAAATTAATTTAACAATATATAATAGAAATGAATGCCACGATGCTTGTCGCCACATAACGCAAAAATTATTTGACAGATGGCAATGATTTTTCGTACATGAGTAGATAATAGTTCAGTTTGGAAAATTATCTAGCTATTGAGATCGGTATGAGATTAACGCGCTAGCGGCCATAATTTTGACGATATTTGAACCACATTTTTATATGTTGTTTCTAAGCTTAATAGCTCGGTTAACTTCGTTAATGAGCAAAATCGGTCGTCATATTGGATCCAAACTGGCCGCCGAACCCATTGTTGTATAGAATACACATCCTAAACTGCTAGGGTATTGAAATCAAATTTGCCATAAAGGTACAACATCACTGTTTGATTACGAAAATATTACCTAATGAATTCAAAGATTCCATCCTGGATCTAAAATGGTGGAAGCAAGAAATCTATTTTCCATATCGTTTTAGCTAGAGATACGAAATTTGGCATAAAGGTGTACTGTCACTAGTAGTTCAAGAGAATGTTACGAAATGTTGAAAAAGTCACCGTCTTGGATTCAAAATGGCTGCAGAACCCATTGCTGTATAGAATACACAGCCTAAACGGCTGCGGCTAGAAATATCACATTTGCTAACAAGGTACATTATAACTTGTATCTTACTAAAATATTACATGATATATACAAAGAAGCCATCTTGGATCCAACATGGCGGACCTAAAAATCCATTTTCCACACCGTTTGAGCTAGAGATATGAAATTTTTGCATAAAGGTGCATTATGGCGAGAAGTTTAGGGAAATATGACAGCATTTGGGAAAAGTTGCCATCTTGGATGAAAAATGACCGCATAAAATTCCATTTTGCACACTGTTTTAGATAGATAAATGAAATTTTACTTGAAGGTGTACCATCACAAGTAGGTCGCGACAATGTTAGAAAACTTTCAAAAAGCCATCAACTTGGATCCAAAATGGCCGCCCCCAAAATCCTATTTCCAAATCATCGAAGGTAGAGAAACGAAATTTTCTTTGAAGGTGTATGACCAAGAGTAGGTTACAATAAATGAGTCAAACCTTCCCTTTGGGGGCGCAGTCCCCCGTGGAAAGGTGCAGATGGACACCATGGTGGTGTAGTGCTGGAGGGATTTTGGTTAAGGCAAAGGAGGCGCATCCTCTCATAAACACTGATGTTGGGGGCGCAGCCCCCTACGGGGGGCTGAGGCCAGCGCTCCCAGCGAAGCAAAGTTAGTATATATATATATATACACGTCTTGTGGGGTATCGTTGACTAGTTCTCGATGAATAATCTACAAATCAATAAATTCTTGATAGCGCTCATATAAGGCTAATTTGAATTTTTGAAAATAAAAAAACTCCGAAATCTACCTCAGCCGGTAGGCTTGCCGAAAGGGATTTTTTTTAAATTAAGTGTGCACTGTTGCTAATAAAAGTATTTAGATTTAATGTTTTAAAGTATTGGAGTATAATTTGGCAGGAGTATTATTAGTTCTTGTAGTAGTAATCGTAGTAGTAGGAGTAGTGATAGTAGTACACTCTTAAAAATATTGGTGTTCTAGAACACCAAAATTGGTGGCAATGCAGTTGCCACTCCAATTGGTGTTGTAGGACACCACACCGAGTGTTTGTGCGACACCAAAACTGGTGTTATACAACACCA